>CANUEP010009244.1:0-161740 GCA_947857235.1 Jatropha podagrica
TGACGTTTTTCATGAACGCACAAAACACATTAAGATCGATTGCCATTTTGTTCGTCATCATGTTACTCAAGGCACTATACTTCTGATCCTTATCTCCTCTGCTAATCAAAAGGCCGATATCTTCACTAAAACTCATCTTCCACTCGTTTTCAAGATTTCCTAAGCAAACTCAAGTTGGTATCCATTATACCATCTTGAGTTTGAGGGAGGGTGTTAGCATAATATTCAATACCATGTGATCCCATGTTAGCATAATCTTAGGCTTGACTCTAGGTTTGATTCTTGGCTTGATTCTAGCCTTGACTCTAGCCTTAATTCTAGACTTAATTTTAGCATTGATTTTAATTTTCTCTTTCTAGTTGTTTTATGTATAAATATGTGATTTCATTGTACAATTAGACATAATAAAAACATAAATTCCTTCTTTAATAACAGAAAGGATAATAATCATTTTACTAATATTTAAACTCACAAGCAAACAATATACAATACGAAAGTGTACACTAAGATATAATCCAATAATAAATATATGTACAGATAGTGAATTCAGACTTCGTTGAAAAAAAGAAAAGAGAGTTAACCCTATTTTCAAGTTAAAAGAAAGCAGTATGTTCGGAGATATCATATGCTAAGATGCTTTGACTTGATTTTAGATTCAGATTAGAATTTCCTCTCTCAAAATAAAAGAAAAAAAAATCAAAAAGAACAAGAAAACAAAAATACAAGGCAAAAGAAAATCATTTCCCATTTCTAATTTCTATCTATTTTTATTGACCATTCCTAGTTTCCCGATTATACTTCTCATCTACTGGCGGGGACCACAAAATGGATGAACGGCACCAACTTTCAGGACCACGTTAATGACATGGCCCTTGGACTACATTATAGTCTAACCAACAAAACTTAAATACCAAAATTAAACATTACTGTTTAACTGTATAAAAAGGCCCAGTTTCTGCCGGACCTGATCTTAAATGTATGGACTTGTAGGGTCCATACCAAATCTCTTACCAGCCAAATCACACCGTACCTTTGCTAAACCGATTCTTGATCTTTCAAGATCAAATTCCATCCACATATTTTGTTGATGATGATGGCCAATAACGTAAGCCTCCACGCCTAACAAATCTGAGTTCCCAAATGACAAGCAATGCACTGAATCATTTCCTCTCACTTCACCTGGAACCCGATACAAAACCCGTTCATCTGATACTATCATTTCGGCTCCCTGAAACACCAAACTTACAGTTGGTAGATTTGGCAAGACCCGTTGGTTTATTGGTATCCGGTAGCAAAGATCCATGGCTCCTTGGAATACGAAATTCGGATCCTCTAAAACCTTCAAAACCCCAGTGGTTTGATTCAAGAACTCACTCCTTAAAGCTGTGTAAGCCGGCCCGAGTAAGAAAGTGAACTGAGTACCCGAGTCGACCATGGTTTGACCTGCCCCTGTGTGATCCGGTTCAAAAACAGATTTCGGTATTGGAAGCAACTTATCGGACACCTTAATACCTTCAAGATGAACTGTGTAGGCAATCCGATCAAAGTAAGGTAATGGGGTTGAGATTTGAATCAATGGAGTATAATTCAATGGCAATGCCCACGTAAAATTTGATTCACCCAGAAGTAATAGACCGGAAAAATCAGTACCGGAAATGCAGTAAGAAAATTTCAGAAAACCCATTTGAGAGACAAAAGAGAGTGATCCACGGTTCATACCCATTAACCCGGTATTCTTAGAGTCTTCGTCAGAGTTAGAACTGAAAACCGAATTCATACACCCAAAAACCATACCCGAAATATCAGAACCTCCCATATGGAACATATCAGACGCTAGATTTCCTTCAGAAGAAGAAGCGTCAGCGTAACAAAGAGTAGCATGGCAGAGATTGTTGGTGTCGCAAGAAGCGGGTATGGTAAAATCCCGGGTCTTGTTAGTGCAGGTCGGTGAATAACAAGGAATAGGTTTGTATGAAACGGACTGGTTCGGGTCAAAATAAGTTGGGTAAGTGGCGGTTTGGTT
Source organism: Jatropha podagrica (assembly GCA_947857235.1). Classification (NCBI taxonomy): domain Eukaryota; kingdom Viridiplantae; phylum Streptophyta; class Magnoliopsida; order Malpighiales; family Euphorbiaceae; genus Jatropha; species Jatropha podagrica. Next base: position 2,024 of record CANUEP010009244.1, read on the forward strand.
GCAATGAAGCCAGCTGAGTTCACTGCCAGTGTCAATAACCATAGACACGTTCTGTGGCGGCGTACCGACGGTGAGAGAGACGGTGAGGCTTACGTTATGGTGGAAAGGAAGCTTACTTGGAGATCTAGGAAAGGACCCAGGTAGGATTATCTGGGTTTTGAGTGGCAAAATGAGCATTTCTGGTGGGGAGGAAGTGAAAGAGAGTTTTGAATGAATCAAAAGAATGTACAAAAGAAAGAAAATAAGAGATTTAAGAAATGGGTTTGTGTAAGAAGTACAAAGAGTGTAAGTTGTACCATTCATTGTTTGCTAATAAGTAACAATGCGGCGACAGTTATGATTCGTTATTAGTTGAAAGAAAATGGAGAGGGCGAGAGATTTGGTTATGGGATTTTAACGGTGAAGTGATTCTGAGTTTATGAATGGTGTTGGGCTATGGAGACGGAATAAGGAATTTGTAACTTTGAACTCTGCCTTGAGAAACTTGTGTGTGTCGAAATATGACTGTGTGCCGAGATCTAGAGGTGGGGAGAGGAGTAGAATAAAACGGTGCCGTTTAGAATATTTTTAAATTTGGACCCTGTCCGACCGTGTCTGTTAAATAAAGTTCCCTTCGCTGCAAAGGCTATTCCTTTCGAGATTAGTTTATACGTTGTAAATTTTTTGGGTTTTCTTTATTTACATCGGTTAAACCATAAAAATTATTTTTTATGCTCATTTAATTTTTTTTATTTATACAATTAAAATATAAATTTTTATTTAGATTATAATAAATATAATAATTTTTATAAGTACGGTAAAATAAATAATTTTATATACTTTTAACATAGAGAGGGACATTTTTGTAAAAGTCCAAAAAACAAATAACGGTTTTCAGTTGCAAACGACATTTCTTGGTAAAACTTACGGTAATTCTTTTTATGGAAAATAAAACTTATGATAATTAAATCATAAGTAATCAATTGAGTTAATTTTATTCCTCTCATTCAATGACCAAAAAATTTAATTTCTTTTACTTGATGGACAGAATTCATAGGATCCAAAGTTTTATCCCAAAGTAACGTTGCACTCGATCTACTGTCGTTTACTGCTTGTAAATATGCGACAATGAGTTAACTGCACCTGCTATATGAATCCATTTACATATTCTCTGGTGAAATGTTGACTCTGTTACCTCGCTAATGTGCTTATGCTTAGTGGAAGTCTTATCCAAATAAGACTGGCTAGCATGTAAAGCAAAACAGTAAAAAAAAAACAAAAACTAATAGACAGGTCACGTGAATCTGTACGAAGTTAAATAACTGAACCAATGTAGCGAATGGTGCAAGGGTTATCCCAATCCCAGGTTAAGCCCAATAGAGGAGAAGGAGAAGGAGAAGGGTGCTTGGTTGGTTGGTTGATTGCACATGCTATGTTTAATTCTTGAATGACATGGAATCGTGGTTGGGTCCATAAGTAAGACGGCTTCTGCTTGGAATAAAGCTGTTTTTTGGGGCGACGATCACTCACCTCTTTCTCCTATTGCCATTCCACTTCCGTATATCAAAATAAATGATAAATTACCATTCACGTGGATAAAAATATTCTCGAAAAAACCAATTTAAGTTCAGATCCTTCTCAAAATTCTTTAATCCAAATCCGTTCAAATTAGGCTAATAAGGTGTAACGAGCCAGATTCCAAAGTTTTTGGAGGATAGAAAGATTAAATTAGCTTCTTTTTTTTTTTTTTTTTTTTTTTTAAAGAATGTTTTTTATATTTAAAAATGGAAACAGTCAAAATCAGTGGCAAATCATACTCAATGATTTCTGATTTCAAATTGAAACCATGTGTTTATAATTCAGCTCTGGTTCTTTATTTTTTCTTTTAAATTACAGCTAATAATTTTGGTTTAAAACATATGGTTTTGGTTTGAAACAGTGACAAAAATAATTTTAAAATAACTCACAAAATTCTTTTTTATTTGATTATATTTTTGAAATAAATTTTAACACTTCTTATTAAATTGGTTTAATTTTTTTCAATAGTACTATTATTATTATTATTATTATTATTATTCAAGCTGTAAAATTTTAAAAAAATGAAAAATCTTTAAAAAAATAATTTAATTCTAGTTCCAAATAAAAAAAAAACTGAAATTAGCAATTCCAAAACTATCTAAAAACGGTTTGATTTTGATTTTATCTTTTAACTAAAATTGAAGCTGGCAATTTTAAAATTATGATCACGTGGGATGACTTATACTCCCAATTTTAGTTCCACATATTCTTACCAGTTTTACCAGATTATAAAATAAGAAATATTATAAGAAAATTGCTTGATAAAAATTGACTAAAGAAAACCAATTTTAGTTCTTTTTTTTATTTATTTTGGAAACATAGACATAATGCTTTTTTTAGGTTAATATATGTGTTTTTATATTTGACGTTGCAGATGAAATCCGCCTAAAAATGTAGTAAATTTCCATCAATCTAATTGTCCGTTGGCAGCACGCTGTATTCTTTAAATAGGTTTCCAGCAGAGCTATGCGGTTCCAATTTTGGTTCAGTAATCGATAAGAAACCGGAATCAAAATTATAGTTTGGTTCTTCAATTCTTTGCTTCTAGTTTTTCAATTCTGATTCCAATTTTAATTCCAGTTTTTCCGTAAAAAATTATACATAATTCTCCATATTGATACCATATTTATTTGAACTTAAAGAATTATAATATTAAATTAAAATTGCAGTACATGATGTTAAATTATTACTATTAATTATTAATTATTATAAAGATAATAAGTATTATAAAGATATTAATTATTATATTATTTAGAAATATTATAAATTATAAATTATAATGCTATTAAAATATTAATTAGTTTTTAGAAATAGTTGTAATTATAGAATTATGATAATAACCATAGTTCTAAAAACTTGACCGGACCGGCTGGTTCGATCGGAAACCGGACTGTGGTCTGGTCCGGATTACATTGAAAAATCAGACAGTGAAAAAATTGGAGTAAACCGGTCAAAATCAATAAAAAATAAACTAAAAACCGTCGAACCGGACCGTTAAAAAATTGGTTCAATTCAATTCTGGGTATTTTTTAGAAATAATGGGCTTTTTTTTTTTAAATTTGGACCTCTAAAAAATTAAGCCCACTAATTTTTTAATCTTCAGGCCTTTTTATTTATAAATCCAAATCATAATATATTAATTAAATGAAAAATAATAACATGTTTTATGGTAATTAATTTTTTTATTTTAAATTTATTCATATTTTATTTTTTAAAATTATTTGCAAATTTTTATTTTTTTTGTAAAATTCAAATTTGAAAATTTTTTTTATTTGAGTTCAAATCTTTTTTTAACCAATATTTTTAATTTTATTTAATAAACATATTTAAAAATATTATATAAAAATCCGGTACAACCATATTGAACCCGGTCAAACCTTCCGGTTCGGTAAACTCCTACTTTCACCGGTTCACTAACCGGTCCGGTTCTCAAAACACTGATAATAACACAAACTAAAACTGTGACTAAAAAGCTACAATTGCAATACATTGAGAATACTAATACATTTATATAATTAATTGATTATAATTTTATAAATCTACATAATATATGTGTGTGTATATATATATATATATATTGGTGTAGTAATTTGGAAGTCATAATATGAAAAAGCTTATATAGAAAAGAATGCATGTCTAAATTGAAAATTAAGTTAAATTTAAGTTTTCTTCTTAAATATTTAATTTATTGTTAATTAATAATTAATCAAGTATACTTTAATCAATTATACTTAGAGTCTCACATCATCTTAATATTTATTAGTAAATAGTAATATGATTTTCAATTTAAATAATATATAAAAAATTTTCTAAAGTTAAAGTTTTATATTAAATAATATATCCAAAAATCAAAATTAAATATTTATTAATAGATTTTTTGTTTGGTACCCATTAGGTTTGAGTCCGGTGAGATTCCAGTTCGATTTTGATTAGATTCCTAGTAAAAACTAGAACCAGATGAGAGTGAAAACGAGCTGAGCCGAGCTGAACCAAATATGCTAATATTATGGCTTCTCTTGACTAATATATGGTATTGTTTGAAATTGGCTTGAACTCGAGCCATTTTTAAGGCACTTTGATCAAGTTCGGCTCAACATTTATTATTGAGCTCGACTCATCTGGCCTGCTCATAAAGAATGACTTAATAAATAATGGCTTCACATGTGACCTAATTGTGCACTGATTTCTGACAAAAATCCATAGAGATGTTGGCACTAAATGTGATATTTTGACCCGGGAAAGCAATTCTGAGAAGGCAGTTAGAGTAGAGCTCTCGGCTAGCTTCTAAGATGTCAGGTTAGCTAGGGTATTGAAATGCGGGACACAAGAATGAATTAGATCATATATCGAAAATGGAAAAACTAATCATCAGATGCGCTTTTTGGTAGAATGGCTTAAAAAGTTGGAAGAACTCTAGGATAAGCGTGCTTGCTTAACAGAAATATGAGAATGGGTGACCTCTTGAGAAATTTCTCATTTTACCTGCGAGACAAAATCGTGCGGATCTTGTCGATCCAGTATTGGATGAAACTGGTTTGATTCAACGAGGATTCTGGTAGTCAGAATCAAGGCGTGACAATTAGTATCAAAGCCGGACCTCTTCTAGTAGATGTATGATATGAGGGCGGATAGAGCAGAACTCCTAACTAGCTTCTAGGTTTACAAACTAGTTAGGATAGTGGGATACGGAGAACAAGAATGAATCAGATTATATATCGAAAATGAAAAAACTAATCATCAAAGGCACCTTTTACTGTAATGACTAGGAGAGTTAAAAGAATTTTAAGGTTAAGCGTACTTTATTAACGAAAATCTTAGGATGAGTAACTTCTTGAGAAATTTTTCATTTCACCTATGGCATAAAACCGTACGGGTTTTGCCAATCCAGTATGGGATGGAAATGGTTTAATCTAAAGCAGACAATTTATCTAGTGGTTAGGGTCAGAGCGTGACGCTAAAGATAAAAATTAATATAAAATTAAGTGCAAAAGCTTGTTATTGTTCATCCAATTTTATTCTAAAAGAACAGTTTGCTTGTACTTAATTAAAAAATTAATATAAAAATTATTCATATAAAGATGAAATCCCTATTTTAAGAACAACCAAAGTTAAAGAATATTCTGAATCAGTTTAAGGCAATTTAAAGCTATAACAAATTGTAATATATTTTTTCAACAAAAAAATAACCTGCAATCAAATATCTTATACATAACCAATCAGTAGAACCATAATTTAGAAATCAATTTATAAAATTAAACACTAAGAGGAGACCCATAAGAAATATGAATAAAAATATTGAAGCAGCTCAACTAAACTATTTATAACCCCTCATCAGAAAATCAAAAGAATATAATCACAAAAGAGTAGTAATTACTGCTAAATTTCAACAAATAATGATATTTAAAATAATAATTCAAAGAAACAAATTATAGATTGAGAGGGATAAATAATTTAAAAGATCCAAATATTTTATTTAATGAAATTAAAAATTCTTTTGATGTCAAAGAAATACACAAAAATCTAATTGTTATTATTTTACTGGCAGAGAAATTCCAATAGCAACCATTAACTTGAAAAGTGAAATACATAGAATTAGATAATTCTTAAAATACGTAAACTTTTTTTTCATTTGAGATGTGAAAAAGAAAATTATAACACAATAACAATTTACTTTTAGGATAGAAGCTATTCCAAGCATACTTCTTGCATAGACTCTTCATCACCCTATCACAATTGCAAGACGTAAATTACTTTATTATACAGTCAAAGGTTTAAACTAATAACATTTTGTAATAACTTCCTAATGAAATAAATATCTGATAATAATTTAAAAATAAATTTAAAATCAAATGAAATACCTAAAGACAGTTTATAAATAAAATTTATAATAAAGTAAAGTACCTCTGCAGATTTTGTAACTTTAAAATCACAACGTAGCCCATCTCCTCTTGATCTGTTTTTGGCTTTAAAGAGCTACAATATTGATTAAGTACTCTACCTCTTGTACTAAAAGTGGACTTGGAAGCTACCCTACTAATAGGAATACATAAGATATCATCAGCCATTCTTGATAAAACTCAAAACTTTATAGTATTTTCCTTCCACCAATTTAACACATCAAACTTGCTATCTTCTTTACAAACATAAACACCCTCCTCTAAATAAATAACCAGACCAGATTTGAGAGGTTGGATGGAATCCAATTCTTTTGCCCATAAGTCAAATTCACTCATACCCTTAGTTTTACTTTATTAATGCCATGAAAAACAAAGCTACTAACATTAGAAATGTCATTCCTATAAGAACTAACTTCCACATGTTGAGTTTGTTTGACATCCAGTGTATAAAAAATAGCATATTCATTATAAATCTCATGTAAGGACTCACGAATAAGATTAATATTCAATTCAGCTTCTCAAGATTAGTAAATTTTTAGAAAGCAAAACTCAATAAATTTCATTTTAAAAAGTGGATCCAAAACTGCTGCAATACCCATCAAGTTACAATTTCCTCAGTATTTATCAAATTTCTCTCTTATTTTGGAAGTCATTTTTCTCATGTACTCTCTTTCATCTAAAGACTTTTCATTTAAAATTTGCTTAATTTTCTAAATCCTAAGAAGAAATAAATTTGTTGTTGGATATAAGCAACTAGAGAAAACATTAGTAGCATCATTAAAAGCCTCTAAATAAACTCATCCCTTCTGCTCTTTTCCAATCTTCACTAGATGAATCCAGTGATAATATGGATCTCTCTCTTTGTATCTAAGAAAAGCCTCCTTAAAAACTAAAGTAGCTTCTAACATTTCATAAGTTGAGTTCCCTTGAGAAAGTACATCAAGAATCAATCTTTTTGAAGTAGGAAATTGTAATTGTTTCACAATTTCAGAAAACTTGTGAAGTCTTGAAGGAGACATTTTCAAATATTTCACACTTTCACGTATATTAACAATTACATCACGTAATTTAGTCAATCCATCTTGAATCATTAAATTTAACACATATGCGCAACAACAAATATGAAATATCTTACCTTTAAGAAAAAGCTTTCCCTTCACAAAATCTCTTAGGTTTTTTACAGCAACATCATTTGGTGTTGCATTGTCTAGTGTAATAGTACACACTTTTGACTCGATCTCCCACTCACGAGGGCATTGAAAAATACAATCAACTATAGCAACTCCGGTGTATGGCAGTGCTAAGCTAATAAAGTTTAACACACGCTTGTATAACTTCCATTCTAAATCAAAGTAATGTCCTGGAAGACATAAATAGCCTATGGTTTGATCTGAAGTCCACAAGTCAGCAATTAAACTAATTTTATCAATACTAACAAATATATCTTTTAGCTTCTTATTTTTTTTAATAAATATTTTCATGCAATCATTCTTCAAAGTAATTTGCAATATTCTCGCAAAACCAAGATTAAGCGTCTTAAGTAACAAAACAAATAGCTCATGCTCAATCATTCTAAAGGAATATTCATGAACAATAACCATTTTTGCTAAAATTTCTCTAATTTTCTTCTTCTTATTCATGTAAGTTGTAAGGTTACCACCCAATCGTTTAGGACTCATTGGCTCAAGAACCAAAAGCTTTTGTTTTTTGTCAACAAGTTGACGACTAACACACATGTGCATGTGTCTTAAAACATGAGTAGTTAAACCCCAACGTTAATAATCAACAAGGCATTTCAGTAGTTGCATTTTGCTTTCTATCCCCATCTTTAAGCTCTGTGAACTCTGCCCAACCTTTTGACTTTCGCTTCTTTTCTTTCTTTTTTTTAGATGATTTATAGTTTCATCATTATTTTCCCTTTCTTGTTCAGTGATAATAGATATATTTTCATTTGCAGCAGAATCTGAAAAGGAATAGTATTTATTAAATATATAGTAAATACAACATAAATATCAAATTTTTAAAAACTTCATTTTTGCTAAGAAAAAGATTAAAAATTATTAAAAAATAAAAATACAAAAATGCAAGTACACTGTACACATAAGAAAGAAGCACGATTCTAATTGAGGAGCTGCATATCGAAAATCATAACTAATGAGAAACCCAAATAAATCAAGTTTATAGTCCTAAAATCTCTACATCAAGATCATTTTTATTTCCCTTCATCAATAGCAAGGTTTAACAAATGCTTGTCGCACAGATTATAAATTGAATTTCGATAAATTGATGTTTATAATCAAGTAAATCTAAATCAAATACTAATTGGGGAAAGAACATAAAATTAAACCAAATGAATTTAACTTTATAAAAAGAAAATTAAACACAAAAGAAAAGTAAAATTAGAAGAGAAATATGACCTTTTGGGTTATTTGTAGTTATTTTTTTATATCTAACTAGTGAATAATAAAGAAGAAATTAAAATATTCATACTTACACAAAGAATCGACAACAGACATAAGAAAAAGCGAGATCTTTAAGTTTTTGTTCCGCAGCAGAGGAAAGATTGCCACCACTATTCACAATAATTTATCAGTAGTGTTACTCGTTCCTTAGTCGCTTATAACATATTGTCTAAAACTGAATCTTCCATTTGAAATTTGATAGTATCATAATTCTATTTGATTGTAGTTTGCTTTACCTTTTTATCTCCTAATTTCCCTCTAACTATGCATCTCCTTTTGCTGTTTTTGCACATATAATTGGTAAAGGCACAAACGTACAGTAAGGTAAAACCATAAAATAAAAGCAAAATATGACACTTTTATTCCATGCATCAACTATTTATAATATTTAAATAATTTATTTTAAACAAATCTGTAAAGCTCGTGAACATCCAAGTCGAGCTTTTGTTTTCTCATGCTCGGCTCGTTTGTAGCTCGAGCTTATATTCCTGATCAAGCTCGGCTTGTGTAGAATATGAACGAATTTGAACGAGCCCAAAGCCGAGCCAAGCTCGAGCCGGTCTCAAACTATTCAGATCATATTACACCCCTAGAATCAAAACTGAGACATAAATCTTTTTAGTTCCGATTTTGATTTTTATTCTTAAAAAATGATTCTTTTTCGATTTCGATTTGATTTGGATTAGTTCTGCAGTTCGGTTTGAATCCCCAGAAATCATGCACGTTAATACTTGTTTGTATTTAAATTTTGATGTAATATCTGAAAAAATTTGTAAATAAAATAAAATTATTTTTAATTATAAGATGTAAGATCACCTTTATTTAGTTTGGAAAAAATATTTTTAGACAAATTTCTTTTCTTTTTTTAGTTGAGTTAAAACAATTCTATTTTAAAAGAAAATTTAATTTGGATTTCAGAATTCTTGAAATTAAAGTAAAAAAATCAAATGGCTTTGATTTCGATTCTAGCTGATTTCTATTTGGAACATATTAACTAGGTGAATTCTAGTTTTGAATCAAGTTTGTTTGCATTTAATATAATTAAAAAAAATTCTAAATTGAGTTTTTAAAACATTGGACCGATTTATAAATAAAATGTGTTTATAAATAATCGGCGTAAATGAAAGAAACGATATTCATCAATCCATTTAAATTTATTATAAGTTCACGAGTGTTTAAAATATAAAATTCATTTATAAATTAAATAATCTTTAAATAGATTTATTGTGTTAATCTTGTTTACATTTTATATAATGCAATTCAAAGAATTTAGATAATATCTAATATTTTTTTTAAATGTTTTTACTATAATGATTTTGTTTGTTGGTTAAATAGGAAACTTACAACATACATAGCTTAAATAAATCAGTAAAACATTAAAGAAAAAAAAGAAGGTTTAAATATGGACCAGTAATCAAGAAAGTTCGATCCGGTTATAAAAACATTAAGCAACCCATTAGTTGGTTAGTTGGCAATGGTGACTCAGTCCACTTATGGAAGGTAGGTGCAGTCTCTTTGGTAATAAAATTCAATCCATTTTTGGCAATTAGGGAGTAGAATTGGACTGAATAAGCACCTGCTGCTGATGGGATTTAATACATGTTGCATTATTCTCAAAAAAAGGAAAAAAGGAAAAGAAAAAAAATCCAAAATCTTTTAATCTTTCTCTCTGATGTAATTGCAAAATACAAAATTGACCCAATTCTCGTATCTTTCTTGAGATTTTACTGGGGTCAATTTAAAAAAGTCAACATAACATTGTCTTGCAATAACTATGGCTGCTTTTAGATCAAGAATTTCATTTTCCTTCCATCACATTGTTAGTCAATCTTGCAATTGACAAATATGTTCCAAAGCAGGCACTAAGCACGCCCACGGCAATGGTGAAGATGCAAGCAGCAATCTGATAGTAGAGTAGAATAATAATCAATCGTGTACTTGTTTGGCTCAACGGATATAAATTATTATTTGAAAATATAGTGAGAATGAGGTAAAGGTAAAGGATCTTCACCTGCAATTTGTTTAGTCTTTCATGGAGTATGCGAAGATAACATATACATGGGAAGATAACAGCCTGCAATTAAATGATTTGCAGAGAAATGGATTCATAAGTATTAGTAGCTTTTGAGAAATTAAGTTAAGAGCTTGTTTGGTGCAAGTAAATTCTATAAAATTCTACAAAATTCATTTGGAATAGATAGTTTATATTCCCTCCATCTCATTTTATGTGCTTATTATTCCTTTTATGGATGTTTCAAAATATTTGCAAGGTTTGTAAATTTAAACATGTAAACAATCATTTTTCTGATGATAACCTTTATATAATCTTTTATTGAATGAGAAATTTATTAATATCTTCAATGAGTTAAGGGATAATTTAACTTTTATTGACTAAATTTTTAATATGTGTGTTTTATCAAATCATGCAAACAAAATATGACAAAAGAAGTATTACTTACAAATTCTATATTTTTAAGTTTATGTGAACCTAAAAATTTAAGTTTGTTTAAGCTTATAATTAAGTAACCAAACTTGGACCTAAACAACTAATGGGCATGGTTGGCACACCCGCTTCGATGTATATATATATATATATATATATATATATATATTTTCAAGGAGGGAGAGGAGATGTAGATTCGCCAAAGTATGTAGTGAATGTGCTTGAGCCAATAGAATTTGAGAAAATAATTTTAATTAAAAAAAAGTTTAAGCTAATAATACTACAAATTGAAAGTGAATTCCAAACATACATGAGAATGTATCGACAAATTACTTTCTTAATGAAATTCAGTGGCAGATCAGATAAACTTTATGTTCATTTATTTCAAGAATACACAAGGATTAACAATGATGAGAGAACTTACAACAATCATTGCGAGTGAAGATCCAATAAAGGCCATCACAAAACCTGCAGTGCATTCATAAAGTAGGTAAGGCAATTGGCCTATTGAGTTCAATAAGAAATGTAACTTTTGGGGCTTATGAAAATCGCTTTATGGGTTTAAACACACAAAAGAAAAACTTGTGTCTAAATATAGAAAATTCTTACCAAAGAATGGAAATGCCACTGCCACAGCTAAAGTTGAAATTACTAAAACTGTTCTGATGATCAATGATATGCTGTAAGATCTAAGCCGACCAGGCGGCATGAGTTCTTCTAAACTCAATGCCACGGGTGTTATTGTCAAGGCATACTTTGTTATTGGGTTCACAACCTGCAAATGACCAAGGAACAAAAGTTGAATATGGTATGACATGCCAAATAAGTCTTATGAATTTTTATTTGGAGCGAAAACAAATCGTTGGCCCCATCTAATTAAATGCATAATTGAAAATTTTTTCACATAAATGTGCATCTCATCATACCGCTGTCCATACTGCAATCTTAGAAGCCATGAGTTCTACAGGCATGTTTAATGTATACTGAGATTTGATGGAGTTGCCGAACATCAGAAAGCCACATATTGCTACTGCGGTGTACATAAACCAACAAAATATGAAGCTGCAGCAATGAAAAAATACATTAGCAAAGCACATTCACTTTCAGAGTTGTGAATCAGAAGAATATATGATTGTAAGACAAAGAGGAAATCTCATCTAATTTTGAAAACACAGGAAGATGATCACATTGATCAATGCAGGAATCTTTATACCGATTAATCAGTGAGGAAAAAGGAGTGAATAGTTTCTTATTCAAAAGAAAAGAGGTTTTTTTTTTTTCACCTAACAATTAGAACTGACGTAAAGCTTGATGGCTCTTTCATGGAGGTGTAGATATTTGGAAAAACAGCATGGCCAGAGAAGCCATAACCATATATACCAACTGCGAAAGGTAGCTTTGCAAGGTTTATAGCTGTTCCATTATGATGAAATCCCACTTTGCCCACCACCCCAACCCATAACAAGCAGAAAGCCACCAAAATCGATGCACCTACTCCTCCAACTGAAGACAGCAGCTTCAAAGATCAGCAGAATGTATTTGTTTTCTTTTCCTTTTTTTTTTCTTTTTTGGAGCAAAAATAAAACAAAGGAAGAGAAATGATATATAATAAGTGAATTTCACAGAACCTGAAAGGTAAGACAGCAAACTAAGGTCTCGAAGCCAGACAGTTGGAAGAACAATAACAGTTGCAGTCAGAGCAAAGATTTGATGAGAACCAAGATGTGTTCCAGCAAAATTTATGAATGTGTTTGGAAACAATCTCGATAAGTTATCGCTTATCATGATAATGTACTCTACACAAGCTGCCTACAGGCCAAAGCTATCACCTTTCAGTGCATGACTAAATAAAAGGTCCAAAATATGTGGATAATTGATATGAACATACAAGGAAGAATTTGTGGCACTTACATATAATTCAACATACAACATAATCTGCATTTGACCAAAACCAAAATGTCAGTTCTTTAATGAAACAACAATGTCTAACAGTTACAAAATAAATTTTAACAGCTGAATGCAGTAAAATCTTGCATGTGCTTAAGACTAACAACTAATTACAATTAGGAATTTTACATTGGTATTTGACTTACAGATATTGCTAGTCGGCCAGACAATCCAAAAGCCGCCTGCCCAATATCAGGGTAAGTTCGTAGTCCAGGCGAGCTTTCTAAACATTTCTTCAATAGTGTCCCAGTATAGCAACAGAGGATGCCAAAAAGTAAAAGGACTAAGAGGCTCAACCATCCTCCTTCTTTGACTGCATATGGAGTTGTAAGGAGTCCTATGCCACATAAGACATTTATACCTATGCAGAAGAAACACAGAGAAATCAGCTTCGAGGAAATAAATGAAAGCAGAAAGCAATTGTTAGACATTACACTTGACTTCGGTTTATTCAAGAGTTTACATGTTTGTAGTTTTGTGTTCAGTTTTATGGTTTGATGAGTCTTTATATTTTGAAGATAGGAAGCGAAATGAAAAGTCAATTAAGTTGTTAGTATTTTAAGTTTCAAAGTAGAGGACTTGTAGGGTATGTAGTTTATGCTGATAGTCTGATATAGAATAGAACTTGACTTGATTAGGAGATAATATGAGGATTATTGCGTTGTATCATTTCTTTTTAAACAATGATTTTGTTTGACCACCACTCCCATACATTCAAAATTACCTAGTGCATTGCAAAACAGCTAAACCAAGATCAAAAGAGTACAGTGTTTTCACCATTTAGGACAGCTTGAGCAAACGAACTGTCCTTGTTTGACTGTGGCAATTCACCAATGGAAAATCTAGACCGAGAAGATGCAGAAAACTTTATTGGCCATGTAGAAGTGGGAACTTCTTCTCTGTCTATACTGTGGTGGGAGACAAAAGGTTTAGTTACGGAAGGAGAAAATTCAGAATTTTGACGTCTCTTGCAAATTGAAGTTATAGAACTCGTCATGTCTGCCACAATGGTTCCTTTAAAAGACCAAATTGAAGGAGGTGGCACACTACCAAGCATATCCATGGACTTCCTGCAACATTTTCATCATAATAAGGAAATTGCATAAATTGGATCCTTACATAAAGAATTTCGATCTCGTTAACGATTTGTCAAATACAATTTAACTACATTATGCTTCCAATGCTTTATGAACCGTAAAATTGAGAGCAATAAGTTACAAATTTGAATTCAGGATCATCTCATCCAAATTGAAATCAATATATGACATAATTGTATTGAAAAAATTCAAATGGTATCATTTTTTGCGAAGATCTAATAAAACGGAATATACAATGCAGATTGAACAATTGCAAAAGTTCACAAAACCCCAAACTAAAGGGGTTAAAAGGGTACTGACATTTATAAGGTACCTGTAACTTTGAGGCCAGGTAGGAGGAGCAGCCTGAAAACTGTGGATTGGAAAATTAGGCGAAGGAGAAGAGTTATCAGATTCTGAATCATATTCATGATCGCAATTCCTTTCTGCTTGATGTTCTTCATCGTCTGTGTGGAATTCATCTCCACGGTGGTGAGGACCCAGGTCCTCATCTCGCTTCATTTTCGTTTTTATTTATCTGGGTTTTCACGGAGCAGAAAAATAAACCGATAAAATCATAATCTGGATTGAAAATCCTGACAATGATTGATTCGAGACAGAGACAGTATAGCGATTGAGGAGGCGTGGAGTGAGACACAAAAGGCTACGCTCTTGTACAATTGCACATTTGTCAGAGTGATTGGCGGTTTTTAAGGGATCAACGATCCTGACCTGACCTGACCTAACTATTTATAGCCAAATTCCAGGGAGATGTGAATTAATGGCCTGTTTTTGTTCAAATCAGTTAACAAAAAGAAGGATTGCTCATTTGCTCTCACTTTCTGTAATTTCTTTATTTACGTGCTCACGTAGGAGTAGTGAAGTGATGAGCGCCAATTTGGTTTAGCTCATGCATGCACTATTATCTATCCATTACCATTACATTAAAAATCTAAAAAAAGATAATTGATAGGCCATGGACACTTCTAATTTCTAAGTATTCGTATGTTTTAAATTTTAAATAGTAAAAAAGAAATAAATATTTGTTAGAAATATAATGGAAATAAATTATCATTACAATTACATGTGAAAGAGAGACAAAATTAGTTAAAAAATATCGAAATCAAACAATTACAAGAAGGGTGTATTAAACACGAATATTTGCATGGTTCTTACAACATAATTGGTCGTATTACACAAATCTAAAACCACCAAATTGAAATTAACAGAAGCTTTTGATTAGAACTCCGAAGACATGGATGATAAAATTCCAATAATCACTTTTGAACTCTGGTGTACAGATTCAATAAACATGACCAGTCACACTTGAAACGATAGATTAACTTTAGGTTTTTTTGTCAATTTGGTTAAGCTTGCCAAGACCATTGCAATTAGGACATACAATCTGAGCTTGATCTTTGCGAGCAGCATTCGCCCTCAATGCCCCACCTGACTTCCTGATGAAACCCGCTCCATCGCATTCAGGACACCTACAATCACCAATTCAACATATATAGATGCTATTTAACTTAGAATTTAATAGTATAATTAGAGTCAAATTTCGTGTTATGTAAATGGGTTTTTGATCCTTTGTGTGGAAATGCAGAGCAATTACAAAAATGTGAGGAAGAGAAATTACAAGTCCTTGCGAGAGAAAAGGATGGGGAAGGCAGTTCCAAGCAGGGCGACGGTGGCTGCGCCGGCAAATAGGTAGGTTATGCCGTCGGGTGATACGTCTCCAACAGCTGCAACCACTGCCATTGATTTCTTCTTCCTGTTCTTTTGCATCAAATTCCAGGAAACCAGTCTTGATTTTGAACCTTCTGGTTTTGGCCGGATAATACAAGACCCGGTGCTCTTTCCAATATTTCCAGCAAAACAAGTCTGAAGAGGAACTGAGGCTGCCATCCTTGATGACTTTGCAAGTTACAGTTCAAGATCAATCAAATAGAATCAGATTTCCAGGAAAAATAAAGGTTTGGGCGGAAGATTTGATGTTATAACTTGTAGCTTCAATCATTTGGATATGGATAAGGCCACGTCATACTCCAAGATTCATGTGTGCTTTAGCGGATAAGGGGGTGGTCCCAAAATTCCTCTGAACGAGTGATGGGAAGACTCCTTTCAATGGGAAACAATTTCAATTTTGTCTTTCTTTTTTCAACTTTGTAAAAAATAATTAGATTGAAAATCACAATTATAATTATTTTTTATATAATTATAAGGTTTTATATATTGGCGCCCAATTATTGATCACAACACCAAGATTCAAGTTTAATTTTATTTGGGATCAAAGAGCTATGGTAGAATACACTTAGCCTGTGTTTGAAACCTGTGAAAAATACCTGAGGTAGGAAAATAATTGAGTACAATTTATACTGAAAATCCCCTGTTCGGATGAAGTTGGAAAATTGCAGAGGAAGGAAAATGTATGCTGAAATCCTCCGGGGCGGGGCCTGTAACTTCCTTCCTTCTTTTTTTTTTTTTTTTCTCTCTCTTTTCCAAATATAGTGTTAAAGATCCCTTAAACCAAATATATATTTTTGAGTGAAATACACTTAAATGTATTGTTATTTTATTATACTATAAATTTTTAAATGTGATATTATATATTAATTATTTTGAAATGGATTATGCATTAAAGTAGTTAGAATTTCTTTTCTGTTAATCATAGTTATTGAGTTCGAAAATTGGATGCAAAAATTATTATATTAAAAGAGTCGCATCTATGCGTTTGAACCTGACGTTTTCGAAAAAAGGTTCCATTAGAAGTCCAAAAATAATGTATAATTAACTATTTAATTTTTTGAAAGAATTTGAATAAATAAATTAATAACGTCTCACCTGAGGAAATAACATAAAATAACAATTTCCACTTAATTTTTTTACGAAAAGTTCAATCAGTTGAAGCCGTGATGGTGCGGTCCAATTTGATGGGCCAAGCGGTATATATTGACCCAGTAAAAAGCCCGTAATGATTCTGTTGGGTCCGTTACGTGTTCTTCTTCTTGTTTATAGTTTCCTCTAGGCATTTCGCGGTTTTCATTTCTACAATTGTTCTGGAATCGTGGAGAGGATTCCCGATTTTTCTTTCTGGTCTGCTATTTATATTTTCTATTTTCTCAACACAAGCTTTCATTTTTCTAGCACCACTTTCATTAAATTATCCATTTTCAAAAGAACTCAGTATTGAATAGCGTTGCTAGGGTTAGTACTTGTGCAGCAGCGGTGGTTATGGCGAAAGACGGACCCAACTGGGAAGGATTACTTAAATGGAGTCTCGCTCACTCCGATGGGACTGGCTCAACTCGCAATCTCAGGTAATAGTTTCTGTTTTTCATTAGTATAGAACTTTGAAGCTTTAAATTAGTGTTTTTTGTTAATGGGTATAAAAATTGTTTTTTTTTTCCAATTCAAATTTATTGGAATTTCTATTGTTAGTGGGTATTTAATCCAGTGCATTGTATGTATTAGTGAGGAGGATCGAAGATGGTTTATGGAAGCTATGCAATCACAGAGTGTTGATGTGATTAAGAGAATGAAGGAGATAACTCTTGTCATGCAAGCACCAGAGCAAGTCTTGGAGGCTCAAGGAGTTACTCCTGCTGATATTGAAGGTATTTCTAGATGAATCCATTTTTCCGTTTGAGTTAGTTGTGCAGTTTGATCTTATGTTGCTTGTTATTTCGATCTGTACTTTCTGACAGATATGTTGGATGAACTACAAGAACATGTAGAGTCTATTGATATGGCTAATGGTAAGCCTTCTTAGTTTCCTCAAAGTTTCTTATATAGTTATATTTCTGTTTCTACTATTGCTGTTTTGTTGAGTTGTGATGACAGTGTTAGTTTAAAACTTAAATGGTATTTTATGGAAGTTAGTAAGTAGATATTTTAGTGTAGCAATAAGATTTGCTAATGAAGAGTTTATCTACTTATAAGTTGTAACTGAATCTGCTTTCACTTCATAACACACTTCATAGCAAGAGGAGATTTTCTTGGCCCTTTGGCTAATTGTGGTTGTGTGACAGATCTTCATTCAATTGGTGGTTTGGTTCCTCTCCTTAGTTATCTGAACAATTCCCGTGCCAACATTCGAGCAAAAGCTGCTGAGGTTGTAACCACCATTGTCCAGAACAATCCCCGGAGCCAGCAATTGGTTATGGAAGCAAATGGCTTTGAGCCTCTTCTTTCTAATTTCACATCAGATCCAGACATGGCTGTTCGAACCAAAGCACTTGGTGCAATATCCTGTAAGTTATGCCTGTTTCCTTTTTTTTTTTTTTTTTTTTTTTTTTTTTTTTTTTTTTTTTTTTGTGGTGTGGGTTGTTTGGGGTTTTTTTTTTTTTGGTTTTTTTAAAATTCCCAACCCTCCAACCCCTTGGGTTTCCCAACCAACTCATTCTTGTCAAAAACCTTTAATTTTTGCTTTTTCCCTTTTTTTTTTTTTTTTTTTTTTTTTTTTTTTTTTTTTTTTTTTTGTGTGTGTGTGTGTGTGCATGTATGTTGATTGAGGTTGTTATCAATATTTAAGAGCTCGCATTCTGATTGGAAATTAGTTTTCTGCACCCTGCATCCATGATTTTGAAATTTTTAAAGATACTCATGTGAGATATATTGTTTGTGATTCTCAGCTTTAATTCGGCACAACAAGCCAGGTATTACTGCATTTCGTCTGGCGAATGGTTATGCAGGCTTGAGAGATGCTTTGGGTTCTGAAAATGTGCGATTCCAAAGGTATTCTTGGAACAATACTTAAGCTATGCATGTTATTATCTTTTTGTTTGGTGATAATTGTATGATTGTAAATTGTAACTATTATTATTGAAGGAAGAAAAATCTATGATTTGATCAAAGATGCTATTGAATTAAAAGATATGAAGGCCTAATTGTTACTAATGATCTGGTTGATGTACTATCATTAATTGGATTCGTAGTTGAATCAAATTTCCAATAAAGTTGAACAACTCTTTTTTCAGGAAAGCCCTCAACTTGATGCATTACCTACTGCATGAGAATAGTTCAGATTGCAGGATAGCAAATGAGCTAGGATTCCCACGCATGATGTTGCACCTTGCATCAAGTGAAGATGCTGAGGTACGAGAGGCTGCCCTTCGGGGCCTCCTTGAGCTTGCTCGAGATGAGGCAGGCAGGAATGGTGGTAGATTTGGTGAAGAGGATGAGAAATTGAAGCAACTGCTAGAAGAACGGATTAAGGGTATCAGCTTGATGTCAGCTGAGGATCTCGGGGCAGCCAGAGAGGAGAGGCACCTTGTAGACGCCCTCTGGAATGCCTGCTATAATGAACCATCATCTCTACGTGAGAAGGGACTTCTTTTTCTACCCGGAGAAGATTCCTTACCACCTGATGTTGCCAGCAAGCATTTTGAACCTCCTCTACGAGCTTGGGCTGCAAATCCAGATTCCAATAAAAATTCTGGTGCTGCTGAAAAGAAACAAACTCCTTTATTATTGGGGTTGGGTCCTCCACCGGAGGCTACAAATGCCCAAGGAACTTCAAACGCTGAAGTCAACATTGATGAGCAAAATACTACCTCAGGATGAATTGCTAATGTAGCTCAGGCGATCCTATGCCTGTATTTTGTACTGTATATCTTAGATTTTGTAGTGGCTTTTTGCATGTTTGAAATGCATTTTTTGATATTGCAGTTATATTTACTTGGGTTTTTGGTTGAGTTTTAGCAATTCTCACAAATTTCTAATTAACGTTGGTGGCTTTATTTGTTTCTGTTTAGAGTGGGCCGCTTGCCGCTTGCCGCTTTTTAGGTTTATGGAAGAGCATTGAAGGAGTTGATTGTTCATGTTATATGGTCAGCTTCCTTTAGTTAGAAGGAAAATTAAAAATGATTAAAAATTTTCTTTGGCATAATTGAAACTCAGCTATTTCGTAGAGGGCCATTAAAGTAGTAAGAAGGTATACTTCATGCATTTAAACCATCTTCTATTTGTCACCAACATCAAAATTCACAACTCAACAGTAAACTAAGGGATAATAACAGACAATATAACTCCATAGCTAATGGCAGACACTCTTGTGCTATTCCCTTTAAGTACTACAACTCCTCATTTAGGAGGGCAAAAAGTAATAACATACCTTGATGCTCTGCACTTGTTAAGACTAGTAGAGTCATCAAAAGCATAACTATAAGCCTTAGGGCAAATAGCCTTAAAAAGATGAGCAAAAAGGGTAGGTTTACAAGTCTTGGGATTAGAATAATCTCCTGTGCAACAATACCTAGCTGATTGCATAGCCAAACAAGCACTTTTACACCCAACAATTTTCCCATCTCTTTTTCTAACTTCCAGAGCAGAAGGACAAC
Source organism: Jatropha podagrica (assembly GCA_947857235.1). Classification (NCBI taxonomy): domain Eukaryota; kingdom Viridiplantae; phylum Streptophyta; class Magnoliopsida; order Malpighiales; family Euphorbiaceae; genus Jatropha; species Jatropha podagrica. The sequence goes on from CANUEP010009244.1 coordinate 22,247, forward strand.
AAATATTCAAATCAACTTCACAGGAAGCAACTCCACACCCAATTCCACCTCCAACTGGTGCCATTGAAACTGGCAAATTAAACCCATCGACTAAACTCACATCATAAAAGTGTAGTGGAGATGAATATGACCCTAGTGTCATCTCTACCATTGTTGCTGGTGGCGCCCCTCCAATACCTTGGCAATGGAGTAAATCTGAACAATCTCCCGTATCACATGACCCTTTTCCATTTTCGTCAAAGTAACATCCTTGTCTACCCCATAACCGTCCTGACCATTTCTGGGGTAAATCGACCACTACTTCTTCACCGCTGCCGAGGTGGAAACCTCCGTCTTTTGGAGTTGGATGTCCAGCTCCTCCTAGCATTCCTGGCCATATACTTTCGTTGCAGTTGTTTACTATAATCAGTTGCTCTCCACCTGCAACCAAAAAAAAAAAAAAAATGTACACTCAAATAAGCAACAATGATGTACAAATTCAAGTAATCAAGTTATTAAGTAAGAAAGTTAAGTACTTGTAGAGGAGAAAGAGGCCAAAAGGAATATTAGAAGAGAGAACATATTTTCAATTAATCTGTTGAAGTTTATGCAATCACTTCAGGTTGGAGATTTGGTTTTTGCTTTAATTTGTAGTAGAGAGAGGTGTGAGTGAGTGTTAGGAGTGGGGGACTACGTGAGGGAGAGGTTCCAAATATAGCGCCACTAAAGGAGGAGAGAACTGATAAGCTTGTTGGCTGAAAAACAGTTCGTGCTTTTCTTTTTCTCCTCTTTTCACTTTTCAGTTTGATGAGATAGAGTATATGTGCATTGCTTCGAATTGGGGTTTCTTTTCTCCCTGACTATTATTCATTTTCCTTTTATATCAGAAGGAAAAGAAAGAACTAGAGAACTCAACTAGGTTTAACTTCCTACGTGATCTATACTACATATAGATTGGACTGCAAACTTTGTTTGGATACAAAGTTGAGGATTTCAAATCAAAACCCATTTTAAATGTATCCATACATGTAAGATTTAACAGTAAAAGAAAATGTTTTTATCAAGAAAGTAGATTATTGCTAAATGATAATTGATCTACTAAGATACGTATAGCATATCTTTCACATGACAACCTTAAACGAGATCAAAGTAAAGTAATCATGTGATTTGGGAATAAAACCATGTACATGTTTTTGCTTTTGTTTCCCTTTTGTCTCTGTTCTTCTTTTAATTATGTAATAATCAAGTTGCGACTGGAGTGATAGTAGCTAAAGGAAACACAAAATAGTGATGGGTTTTTGGCTTTGGCATGAATTACATATAAACCTTCATGATTATTAAAGAAAAAAGGGCAACTAAATCTGGAGAATATAATCATGACTCTTGCTTTGTTCTTCTTTTCGCATTAGTTCTTTTCTTTTAATTTTTTGTTTTTTCGCATAGATTGGAATGCATCTTTAGGATATGTTTATGTTGCTTAAATTTTTGCTCTTTTTTTTTTCTGCATATATAGTATATTATTTCAAGTGGACAAATTAATAATTAAGTTTTCTTCTTAATGATCTTCGTTACCCAAAAATTTAAGTATTATTCACAGAAAAAAAGACAGAAGTTTTAATTTGTTTTTGAGAATACGTAATAGAGGACATCATGTCAACACTATATATATATACATATATATTGCTTTATGGAATGTGCAACAACAATGTCAATAATTTATATTACTATTACGGTGGTAGAAAATGAAACTAAAAATGAAATAAGAAGATGGGAAGAATAAAAGAAATGGCAGAGAAAGAGGGTAAAAGAGATGCATTGAGATCAATCACTCCATATATTTCAATCTCGACTGTATATAGGATACAATTATAATTAATCTATCAAATTTGGGGGTAAAATCATTAATTTTTAAACAATCGACGTAAATTTGGTAACACAAAATTTAGAACAATAATTAATTTTAAGCAATTAAGTTGATTAAGCGTTTTCAAATACTATCTTCCATTTGGTTGCTTTAGAAAAATAATCCGCTTCGAATGAGGCAACTTTTTTTCAACATTTTAATACCTCGCTCCAGAAGCCCATCCACGCCGAAAATTATATAACCCGGGATAATATGGGTCGGATATTTCAACTTTTTTAATGGAGCAGGGTCCGGATGGAATTTTTTTAACCGCCGGTTTCCAAGTTGTGAAGCGTCGGAAGGAGTAGCGGTAGGAATAACCCGCTCCGAACCGCCCCACCGCCATTACTTAGGACAACAAAATTTCAAATAAACAAAACGACGTATCGCGCTAAGAAGCAAGCTACGTAATCATTCTCATCCATTTGGTGCTGGTGTGGGCGCTGGCGGTGGTTCCTAATCCTAAGTCCTAAGTTCCCATAGATTCCAGTATTCAAGTCAAGCCCTAAAACCCTCCCCATTTTGATTAGGGTTTTACAAATTTCTAATCGACGCAGAAGGAACAAGAAGGAAACAACGATGATTCACTCCGTAGTTAAGTTATCAAGAAAAGCAACAAACATTGCTCGAACTGCCTGGTTAGGATCCCTCTCTAATAAACTACTCCTCTATACTCCATCATCAACATCGCCGTTGAGATTGTTTCATGAAAAAATCAATGGTCCAAATGCAAACCCAGTTGCTCTTCAGATGATCGACTACGCTCTCTCTCTTGCCAAATCTCAAAAATCAGGTTTTTTTTTTTTTTGGTTTATTTCTTAATTTCTTTTTTAATTGGCATATCATTTTATAATTCCTTCCAATTTTGTTTAATTTCCTTTTCTGGATGCAACTATATAAGTAGATGAATCATATGGACAAGCTATGCTGGTATTGGAGCAGTGCCTTTCTTCTCAGTCAAGCGAAGGCAAAGATTTTCTGACGCAAAATTCAAAGGGGATGGTCCTACTAGCCATGTCTAACTTGTTATTTGAAAGGTTTTTCCTTTACGCCTCTTCTTTTTATTTTATTTTATTTTATTTTGGAATTTATGTTATAGTTTTGTTCATTTTGATTTTGGCATATTGGGAAATTAATGTTGATCTCAAATTGATGTTATGTAGAGAAAATTACGATGAAGCAGTAGAGAAACTGCAGCAAATTCAAGATTTAGATAACTCTTCTTTCGGTGTAAGAGGTAGTTAACTGTACAATTCTAAATCATGCTTTAGAGTTCCAGTTATGAAAAGGGTATTAACTAGACTCTTTTTTCTTTTTTGTAGTTTCTGCCATGGAAGCTCTTGTGGGACTTAATTTAGAGTTGGGAAATGTAAGTTGCTTCAAGCATGCATTTTGCAAATTTCATTTTGATATTTAAGATTTAAGATTTAAGATTTATCTGGAGATGGTTCTCCCTATATAGGATGATACTTCATCAGTGCTCGCAGATAAATGCTTAGAACTCTTTGGTATAGATGAATATGAAGGTACAGTTGGAGACTTTGCAGTTGCAGATGCACGCGCTAAAGCTGTTAAAGGACTAGTGCAGCTTGTCCGTGGCAGTCTTGGATCGGGTATGTCTAATGCATTGCTAATTTACCATTTTGTTTTGTAATTGTTGATGTTTGCCTGATTCTGTGCAGCTGAACCATTATTCCAAGGATTCCAGGACAGTGAGGGTTGTGTTGGTGAGCATCTCTTTGTTCTTAAGACCTTATAGGGAATGCTTTTGTACCATATACTGATGCTGTGATATACAGGAAATGCTGCTTTGTCCTATGGAGAGTTCTTGCATGCCACACGAAACTTCTCGTTGGCAAAGGACTTGTATCACAAAGTTATTAATGAGGTTGCTGAAAAAAAAGACTTCAATGGCATACATGCTTTAGCAGCTTGCAATATGGTTGCAGAAGAAGTTCTGCTGGCAGCTATCTGTGCCTTGGGCCAGCTTGAGGCACATATGGGGTAAGCTTAGAGTTGTTTGGCTTCTGTTTGTAATTAATGCTAATTAGATCTTCTGATGCAATATCTTTCATTTGAACATTTATTTCAGGAAATTTAGTGATGCAGAAGAGACATTGACGAAGGCATTGAATAAAGCAGAAGAACTTTTTGGTGTGTTAATTTTAATTTCAAATAATCCGGGAAACTTTGGATCAAATTCATATATCAACATTTCCTTTACTTGTTGATATCCTGTAGGCTCTCGTCACCCCAAGGTTGGTGTGGTTTTAACCTGCTTGGCTCTCATGTTTCGACATAAAGCAGCACAAGAGCAATCAAGTTCTCTTTTAATACAAGAGGTCAGAACCCTCTACTCAACCCTTATAGATATTTAGACAATGCTAAGATTTTAATACCTATTGTTTACCTCGTTAACAGATTGTCATTTTTACTTGCTGTATTAATCCAATAAATCAATTTAGCTGATTTTGTTTATTGATTAGGTCTTGTAAACCAATTATGAACTATAATTTGGATTTTAAGGACAAGTGTGGTAGAATAGGATGAATTTGTTAGATCTTAATTAGTTTGAATGGAGTTGTAAGGAATTGCCTAATAGAAATTGAAACTTTGGACAGATTACTATCAGAATGGTTTTGCTCAGGAAGCACAGAAACCTTTCTTTTTTTTTTTTTTTTTGTCTATAACTCCATCCCACACACCTCTTTTTCAATAGGATGTTCATTTGTTGGTTCCAATTATCAATTGTGCTGTTATATAACTCTCAGTGCTGTGATTATGCTGTGGTGTTTATAGTTCACACAACATTTTCAAAGTTTTGCAATGTTTTTAGTATTGTATCACTTGCAGGGACTTTATAGGAGAGCAATAGATTTGCTGAAAGCTCCACCAATGGACTCTGATGGTGAGGAAAATTTTAATAGATCTTAACCTTCCTGTTCTAGCATTTGTATGACTTTTTACTTTTCTGATACCTTAGGCAGTATTAGGATGGGAAGTTCAACTGGGAGGGACATCGTTGCCCTTGCAAGAGGTATGGTTTACCGTTCAATCATTTTCATAATGTATTTTGAAGTTAGTCTTATATTGACCTGAAAAAGTTAAACTATCTGCACTTATTACCCACTTTATCAGACGTTAGGATTCACTTCTTTCACCCTTTGAATGTGAGATGGCCTCTGACTGAATGTTCTCCACATTGATGAATGATGAATACATTATTTTCCTCTGGAATCATTTTAAGTTGTTTCCTAGACGCAGATTTCGTGGTTGTAAATTGGTTAGCATGTTTAACTTCATGCATCAATGCAATAATGCCTCCCATCATTTTCTAGAGGTGTAATTAGCCTCTGATGCTGCAGAATGTGTTATCTTCTAATTGTTATGGGTTAGCATGTTGAATCTTTTGGCTGATATCACAGGTGGGTATGCAGAAGCACTCTGTGTTCAACAGAACAGGAAGAGTGAAGGAGAAAAGATGAAAAGCTGGGCAGATGCGGCATGGAGGAACAATCGCATGTCACTCACTGAGGCACTGAAGTTCTCAGAATCCTCTGAGAAATTGCCAGTTATAGATGCTCGAATCGGCAGGGCAATATGATTTTCTTTCTCCAAGGCAGCAGCATTTCAGTGTCAATTTATTGTACAATATGCCGGGATTTGATCCAACGGCATGAGCGGAACTCGTGTTTGCTTGCCAATTTGTTGTACACAAATGTTGAGAACTTGCACAAGGCATGGATCCATCTCCATAGATTGTAGTCTCTGATAGATACGCATGGTCCTGTACATTATCCACCTATTTTCATAAATCCCTTGCAAATAATAAGTTATCCTGGCAAGATGGGTTGTAGATTTTGCAATAAAATAAGTAACAACTCTTTTCTGTCTATGCATTTGTCTCCCTTCACAACCATTAAAAGAGCCTTCCCCTTCCTTGGGAGTAGAAGTACTACTGAGGTTACATATTATTTCTTAAGAATAATTGTCTAGTGTCCAAAGAAACTGTTGAACTTGATTGTAAATTGAGTGGCAGATTATGGAAGTAGAAATAATATTGCGAGTAAAATATTGTAAAAGCTACAAAACAAAAGCAGTTAAAAATCATGTGAAGGTTTCCAGTTACAGAATACATGTATGAGCAGATTCAATCCTCAAAGAGGAAGATCAAGACCTTTACCAACTTCCACCCCAATCACTTGAAGTATTCCTTTATTCAATATCTGACAGATCAAATCCCATAATTAAACGAAAAAAAATCAAAATCCTTTCCACAAATAGCAAAACATAAAATGATCAACTCACCAATTCTACAATGAAAGTTCCAATTAGACCAATCATACAGGCTCTAGAATTCCATATTTCAGCTGTTCTTGTAAATCCAAGAAATGGAGCTTTGAATTTTGGCTCCACTTTCGGCAATTCCACCTGAAAAACCACACAAAATAAATAAATAAATAAATTACAGAACCCCCACAAATCCTTTTAAATCCCAAAATTTTTAACCAGTGATAAAGCAGATAGAAAGAACATACACCAGATGGAAGCCTTGCTGCCCGGACCTTGACTGAGAGAGGTGATTTTTTGGGAATTTTAGTGAATTGATGGGTAGAATTTTTGAAGAGCAGTAACTGCTGGTTTTGAGGATGAACAGTTGGAAGGAAAGATGATGATATGAAAGATGAAGCAGTTGCTGCCATTGTTGTGTTCTTTTTGGCCACTCCTTTTCTGCTACCTCTTGCTATTGCTATATCTCTTCAGTTTAGATTATCTCTGCCAAACTGCGCGTGGTGGTGCATTCTACGCATCATGGTGTTGGCCCCACAATCGATTATGTGGAGGAGATGAGATGGCCTTATATTTCTCTACTGCGGTATTTGCATTTTCTGCGAACAAATTAGTGCAAGAATTATTTTTGGGGCTTTTGACAAAAATAATACCCTTCAAAAAAAACTATTTCTAGTCTAATATCATTTCAAGACTATTTATCAATTTAATATTTATTTTGGCACATCGAAAGAGTGTTGTACTATAATCATCAATTTACCAATTCAATTGATAGTTTTAATGCAATAGAAAAAATAATTCGTTTCTAACAAACAATCAACAAAAAGTAATTGCATGAATATACAATAATTTTAAGTTGTCAATTTTTTTTTTTGCACTAAAATACACAATTTGTTTGGTGATTTTAGTATAACTATAAGATGTGACTACTGGTCAGCAAAAAGTAAATGAAGAAATAATGTCTTGAGATATAACCATTAGACAACACCATTTCAATATACATTACCTGCTTTTAATATTTCCATGGCGTCTTTCGACACACGTCATAGATTTACATCTCATACTAGACATTCATTTAATGATTTTCTAAGACGATGATAGTGCCCGATCAATAGACTCAGTCTGATATTTTCTAGCCCATGACAACCATCTATTAATGTGGTTCAAGCTTCTCACACGAGTGTGTCAATATAAATATTAAACATGAAGAAAAATATTAAAGTATTAGAGAAGACGCAGTACACCGAAACTTATATAGTAATAGAAGGCCTCTAAAGTATAGTATGGGAGGACATGTGTGTAAACACTAATATGATTAACTTTTTATGTATTAGTTACTAAGACATTTTTAACATAATACGAGTTCGATTCAAAATATTTATCACAGTTGGTAATTTTTAATTGTGTAAGGAAATTTATGTTATTATTATTTTAAATTGAAATAATTTTTAACTGATGTTGTTATTATTTAAAAAGTTATATGATAACATAGTTTTTGAATTAATTTTAAAATATTAAAATAACGTTTTACAAAAAGATAATTCATATAATATTTAATTTTTAATGTTTCACGCAAAAAACTACTACAACTAACAAATAAATACTTAAAAAACAGTTAAGCTTCATTAGGATAAAGTCTTGTCAATAACAAACCACTTTTCAAAATAAAATAAAAAAAAATATTAATGGGATAATTCCATCAAAATGTCCAAATACTGGATTAGTGTATGAACTTATGTAAAGTTGTTGCATAAAGCAGAATTACAATTTATCTGATTTGTTGAGTGCTTGATTTAATCTTATCAATTTTAGTGGATTTGGATTTCGAACAAAGAGGATAATATTTTTACTATTCATATCAGATTAGAATTCAAGAACTCGAATCTCCTTTATACGTAACTGTTTAAAAAATTATTACTCCATCTCAAAATTATAATCCCAATCTCCCTTTTAAATATTTCAAAATAATATTTCCATTTAAATTTTTGAAAATATTTTATTTTGTTAGTTTCTCACAATGCCCTCATATAATAATCCACTTAAATAATATACTAATTATTTGTCCAATTTTTAAAAATTCATGGAATTATTAATATACGATATTTAGAATTTGAAGGATATATATAGAAAAATAAGAAGAACTAATTTAACTAATTATGTGCTTGTGACCGAACGAGTACTGTTCTATTTATTTTTTAGTTTTGGTAAAAAATACTCTTATTTAAATATTAAAAAAAAAAAGTATTTAGTCAATTTGGTAAAACGAGTGGATCCATGTGGTTGAAGTAAAAAAGGTGATTTCGAGTGATTAGTGCTTCCACCTACAACAAAAACTAAAAGATTAATTTTTAGCGTTCAAGATCCTTCCACCAACTACACAAACTAAAAGATTGCTACAAGTGAAGAAAATGCCCACTTTGTGGATGCATTATTGATTCCACTTCAACCCCATAGCCTTACAAATTGAATTTATTCTTAAAATCTTAATTATCAGCTAAACAAAAAATGTTAGATGCTCTTTCTTCTCTTATTGGAAGAGAGAGAGAGATCAATTTGGGTATCGTAGACATCAATCTTCTCTTCTTCTGTCACAAGCACAGTCACTGGACTTGAAGGGCAGTAGTTCAACAAGTTCCCATTAACCATCTTTTCCTCCATAATTTTATGGCATTTGATTATTTCATTCTGCAAATTCCCAGTAGTCAATAGTACATACCTTCATTAGCAGCAATTGTGCGATTGGTTGAATTATATGGAGAAATATGGAAATAATTGTTCTTCAAAATTAATGAATATCGTATATCATTTTGCAAACCAAAAAAGAGATGTTATTTACCTTTTTGTTTTGGTCGAAGAAGCCTTTAATATATGCAATGTGGGTGTCGGATTTTGATGGAATTAACTCTTCTAGACCGCACCATAGAGCAGATACAGCAACTATACTTGGTTGATATTCCATCAATTTGCAATCTGCATCATTTTAATTTTTTTACTGGAAGATATAGTATTTAATCAAGTTTTTAAAACTTGATTAAGAGGATGGGAACCCTCTATTATATTTAGCTATAATTAATAATTAACATCCCTAATAACATTTTCTTGCAACTTAATCAATAATTAATGTGAAATCATGTTCACACGCATATAGATACCTAGGATCGCTTCAAGAAGCAGCTGGTTGACTCGGTCAACGAAATCCTTTCGAAGATGAGGTTTTAAGGGTACTTCAATTTTCATCATCAACAGCTCTACATAAGAATAAGCTGTTGTACAGCAGAGGCGCCATTCTAATGCCTTTAACAACGTCAATTCCATCCGTTGGATTGTCATTGATTCAAATGAATGATCCAAATCCTCCATCTTCATCATATATATTTATTAGCAAAAACAATTATAATTACCATAGAGTAATTAAGAATAGTAATAGTCACCTGGATTTCATACACGGTAGGAGCAAATGTCTCAGTAAACTTGGTTGCAACAGATAGACAAGCTACTGATAGCAATTCAACCATCCAATGTCTCCATCCCTCAATTAATTTGATACATGAGAAGATCATATAGTTTCAAAATCAAGACTACTTTCCTAACAAACCAGAAACAAGAAAACTATTTATATATATATAATCCATTAATATTCCTCACCTTGCATTGATTTACAGATACAAATCGATCCAAGTAATTCACAGCATTGAAGAGGGTCATAAAAGAGAGATTCAACCGACTGCGAGACTGGGAAAAATTGAATTAAATTAATAATAGAAATGAATCCTTATCGGGTTTTTATCAAAATTATAGAGACCAATAGGTTTTAAGAAGATATCAAAGTCTTGCATGGGCAATGCAATATATATAGAGAAATTGAATGGGTTTTTGAGACGAATCTTTTTTGCATTAACAAGATATAAAATAAAAGGGCAGCCATAACTAGAAGAAAACAACCTTAATAAGCCATTTTATAGCTCTGAATCTTTCAGAGAACAAATTTTTAGAGTAAAGATGTTCCAAGTATCCTTCTTGAGGCATGTATGTCAGCTCCTTTTTAAAGTAAATAGAAACGGCCTGCTCAAATTCTTCTTTACTCGTATAAAACGATGCAGAAGAGTAATTTTCTACATTATTACAGTAACCAGGAGTTGGAGGAGGAGGAGTAGAGAGCCAAACTTCATCACAAAGCAAAAAAGTATCCATAGTTTGGCTCTGAAGAAACTAAAACGAACCCTGCATAGGTATATATAGAGCAATATTAATTAGAGTGCATCTGACAAGAAATCATCTTTGAAAAACAATTGTACAATTGGGTTTCGTACTTAACAGAAAGGGTAAGCAAACGTGGACAGTAATATAAGGTAGTTGGAGGAGGAGTGGTGGTGGTGGTGGTGAGAAGGGAGAGGGAGAGAGAGAGGGAGATTTAAGAACAGGAGACGTCCCTCATGAAATGAGGTAAATGCTTTGCATGGATTTTTTTGACTGCAGTAACCAATTGCGTGAACGCACGAGGTTGTTAGCTCCATTAATTTGCATATCGGGAAGGAGCACTCTGTTCAATTATTGTATGCCGTTACTGTAGTTATTATTGTTTGATTTGATTGTGTGAATAGGCCTGCACAAAAATTAAGTGGAGGAATTTCATGGAATTAATAATCTAAATCAAAGCCAATAAAAACATAATTTATTATGTGAGTGGTGAATTCCTTGGCAAATTTTACTTATAAATTTAGAAATTATAAATTTTGAGCAGTAGTTATTGAATAAGGATGTTTAATGGGCCATAACACGAGAATATAACTAATTTACCTAGCATGAAAATTAAAGGGATTAAAATTCAGTCCGGATCAGTTTGCATTATAAATTAAAGGGATTTATTCGTTTAATTTGTCTAATCCATTTATTTAAGGATATATATATATATATATTAAGCAAGTTATGTGAATTATACACATTATATATATTATGTTTGCATTCCGTACATGATCCATGTTAGCTCATGATGGAATGTGGAGACATATATGCAAGTGAAAAAAGATGAAATACTATGTGATGTAATTTATTCAATTACAGAGTATGAAGACTCGTCCTTCAAGATCCCGGCTTATTATGGATTATGTGCATTAGATATATGGCTCATTGCGAGAAGTAAACTTATAGCTCTGTAATTTTGAGAATCACTTATTAATAAAATTTAATTATTTTAATTATCTCCGAATTTATGGCTCGCGATTGGGAGATCAGCGTACTTCATTGTCATCATATTGGTATATTCTGGCGGTGTTGGTAGGCAAGTTTTGAATCATCCTCCACCTGAGGTGTTGCCTTTCCTGCGGAGGGACACGGAAGAGGTAGCTCGTCTTAGTTTCTCTTTGGGGCTTTGTTTTCCCCTTCTCTGTATTTAAAAAAAAAAAAAGAAAGAACTTTGCCTCTGTGCAAGGATGACAAACACAAATGGAGAAATGCTCCAAAACTTTTACCTTTCAAAAAAATAATAATAATAATAATCAGATATGGGTCCTGATTTTCACGCTATCTGGCGTTTTCCAGCTGGAAATGGACCCACTGCCACTGGTTGAATTGATGGGATTGGGGATGATCACTGATTGCAACCACACCACACCTAATTATCAGAAATTCTTGCTCATTCCGAAAACAAATCAGCACATGTAATTAAATGCTGTGCATTTGAACAATAAATTTCAATGGTTGTATGAGCTTATTACTTCCTTGGTTCTATTAAATAAATTTAACAGTTTTGACTTCCTATATGAATTAGAAAAAATATTGAATCCAACTGGTCATAAAAAAAGAAACTTGAATTACACATAAAAGCACAACGTAACTTTTGTCAAAGATACAGACGAGTGAACCAAAAGCTTTTGAATAATGTAAAATTCACAAGGCTTACCAGATATAATATTTCTTATTCTGTTTGAAAGATAAATATTTCTGATATGAATACATCATTCTTCAGCAAGGAGAGAACAGAACACATCAGAAGGTTATGCGTCTAGTGAAGTTTTCTAAAACAATTCTCAAACGCACTGATAACCTCTGCCCTAGAAAATGCTCCACGATTTTCCGAGATTTAGTTCTAGTTGAAAATCTCCAGTTAACAAGTTCAGCTGGGACAGGAGCTAATTCTGGTATCAGGTGTGCCTGCTCCATTTTACTGCAACTCATAAGATGAGAAACTGAAGCCTGATCTTCCCTCATTTGTGGATATCAGTTCAAGCTTCTGAAATGGGCTGCAGGTTGACTCAAGCAATTATTTTATCCATTAGTTCGTTTCCAAAGACACAAGTGAAAAAATAACAGAAAGGTGCCTAAGACCAGTCAACCGGGTTTTAGGATATCCATCAATCATTGACGTTCCATATTTTCACAACTGATAAATTGTACAATTAGAATGCTTTCACTAAAATTGGGATTAAAAAAAAAGTACCTGCTATTAGGATCATAATAGAAGCCATTGATCGACCCATCAGTACAAGAGAAGCAAACATAGTAAAACCCAGCTATGGTTAACCCACAGTCTGTTCCAACATTGACAAAATACTGCTCTTTCCATCTCTATGAGAAAATCACAAAAAGGAACAAAAAAGAAAATTGTCTACGTATCATATGTTGATAATTTTCACCAATTGATGACATGATCACGTGTAAGTTATTACCATAAATATGTATGGATAATTACTCAAGTCCAAGGATTTGCCACCATCAACCTCCACTTGGCACTATAAGACACAAAGTCAATAATGAGCAAAATATTTTGTGGATAAGAAGATAAATTCTGACTTCTTCTTACCAGGAAGGGGGAAAAAAATGGAAACTTTGTCCAATGTCTTATGTCATCTTCAGGCCTGTTTAAAAATATCTTAAACTGATTAAGAGGCGACGACTGACATTTCATATTTATACAAGTAAGCAATCAACCCTATTAACATATAGTTCTTCCCCACCATCACTATTATCTATATTTGATTAAAACTAAGAAACAAAAGGAAGAACGGAAGAAAGGTACATACGATGCTTCCCATTTGCCAGTGAAGAAAGTGTAATTCTTGCCATCAACAATTTCCCCTTCCCAGAATGTTACCACCTGGTATGAATAACATGTCAATAAAGTAAACTTTTAAATGGAAGATTGAAAATATTTTGTACCACTGGACTATATTGGCAGAGTCAAACCAGAAGAAATTTGGTAGCATCTTATGGACATCATGTGTCCTATGATGAGATCCATGAGATTTCCAGTCCCACTAAAAGCATGTTAGCAAGAAAAATTTACCCTAAAAAGGGATATATATAAAAAAATCTATGGACTAAATAAGGCCTTGGAACATCAAAGCTACGATAGCGTTTGATGTCCTATAATCTATAAACAGACATAAGAGCAAAGGAGCAAAAACAAATTTCACTAGTACAGATTGCATATAATCAAAATTAATAATCATATCAATAAAGTGGGAAAATATTATTTTGATAGAAACCTACGAAGTCATGTTTCAATAAAATTAGGGAAACTCTGAAGGATAAAAAAAAAAAAAGAATCTGCTTCAATTCTTCATTGTTCAATGTTGCAATGTTCCAAAAAAAGAGAATTACCTTATTTTGCTGCTCAATGAATCATTAAAAGAAAGAAAAATGAAGGAAAGAAGAGAAACCACAGAAAAAATTTCACAGATGAAAGAAAGAAAAGAAGAGGCTTACTGGTGTATCAGCCATAGGAACATTCAAAGCTTCCATAGTGCCACATAAGTAACCATGATCAAGGTCGCATCCTTGAATTCGGACATTAACTCTCCATGCTTCATCTTTTTGCATACTGGAAACATTCTGGGTGCCCGAAAAGGCCTGCAAACAAAATTATTTCAACTTAACCAATCTTTGAAATCCAGCACCATATGCACGCCTGCAAATCTAACCAAAAATTGGGAAATTAAATAATAATAATAATAACAGTCCTAAATTTATGAGCTCAAACAATCCATCAATCGATAAAGATAACGAATTGAAGAAGAATAACAAGAAAAAATAACCCGTCCAACACTCAAAAGAGTACAAAATGGAGGCGATGTTTGTCCAGAGTTTGCACCTTTACAATTAACCATATACATATATGTTAGGGTTCGATTAAGCTGAAATATAAAATTTATATATTATCAAACAATTATTCTCAAAAGAGAAACCCTAAGCGCAGTCCAAATTCAAATGAAGAGTAGAATCACCTGAGATTTGAGAAGGTGCAGAGGTCTCAACTACTCTCACTGGCATTTCTTATTGGATTGATTGACTCCTCTCCATTAGATTTAATAGATCTTTCCCATTTCTAACTCCACTAGATCAGTTCCTGGCCGTCGCAGAGGACAGAGGACAGCGTGGGCCATGGCCCTTTCGACTTTTTTTCTTTCAAGAAATAAACGCTGCGTTTAAGCGATATATACGTCGTTTAAACACGTTCCTCATTCTTTTGTGTAAAAACTAAATCCTGTTGCGTCGCTCTAAAGTCTTTTTATTCTAGTGTACTGATGTATTAGTAAATAAATCTTTTATGCTTCAATAAAATTATATCATTTACCATAAAAAGGATCTCACATAATAAGACAATTTCGAATTTAATGAATGGACTTTAAAGGTGATAAGGCAATTTTAATATTCGAAATTTATGTTTTACAGAGTTAAGAAATACTTGTAGGAAATTCACCCAGGAGACCCGGGTTTGAGACAGTAGATTAAAAGAAATTCAAATAGTTTAATCTCAAACAAATTTGAAATTACAGCAGCTAATATATAAATCTAAACACAATTAATAACCATGCCAAAAAAATAAATAATAAAACGAAGGATTTTCCAAAACAAGAGAGATAGCACAAATTTTGAGCTCTGTATTGTACAAAAAGCCAACAAAATACTTTATCTAATTTGTTTTCATTTGAAAATCCCAGCATTAAATTTCTAAACCATATAATATGCCAATTGCCACAGTCTGTAGAAAGTCTGTAAATCGATGTTGAGGGTCATTGACGCCATTAGCAATATAAGCAGGTGGTGTTAGTTCATTTAGTATACCAGAAATCATTTGCGTGAGGCAAGAGGCTGCTAGGAGATCAAGAACCGATTTTGTACGTAGTTGCATTACGAGTTTGATTTGCAGCTGGCATTCGCTTAATATGCAAAACTAACTGATTTATCAAGTAATAAAATTTGTTAACAAACCCGTATTGAAATTAGCTTCTCGGTAAATATGAGGAATATGAACTTCTACGAAACTCTGTTATTGCTGTTGATTACAAGAAAATAACAACTCTGTTATCAACAAGTACTTAAAGAAAAAAGAAAAAAAAAATCAGCGTCCGCCGGAAAGAAGAGACTCTGCTACAGAAGATGAATGTGAGAAAGCCTTATCCATTGAAGTTGGACAAGATATAACAAAATCATCAAAACCTTCACGATATGTAAAGGACAGTCCAGTGGCCGATAGGCCTACCGATGACAGCTCCGGTACAGGAATTTCCCTTTCTAAAAACCTCACAACCTGGCGCATACTTGGCCTCACTTCGGGGTCTACATGAGAGCATAACAAACCAAGTTTTAAAACCAACTCAACTTCTTCTTCTACATACTCTGCACCCAAATTTTTATCTCTAGCTTCAACAATTTCACCTCTAACCCAATAAGAAAACACCCAATCAAGCAAAATTATATCTTCTGCAGCCTCTATTCTCTCTATTGGCCTTTTACCACAACAAACCTCAAGCATAAATGCTCCAAAAGCAAAAACATCAGTTTTCGCTGTAACTTTCCCTGTTCTAGTTTGCTCAGGTGCAAGATAACCAAGTGTACCAACAACATGAGTTGTTTGAGGATCTGTTCCATGATCATATAATCTTGCAAGCCCAAAATCTCCCAATCTCCCATTTAATTCACCATCTAATAACACATTACTAGCTTTAACATCTCTGTGAATAACAACTTGTTCCCATTCTTCATGCAAATAAAATAGCCCTGCTGCTACACCTTTAATAACTCTAAACCTTTGGCTCCAATTTAGAGTTACCTTTGGTTGATCATAAATATACTTATCAAGACTTCCATTAGGCATACAGTCATAAACCAGTAGTAATTCGTCTTTTCGCCTGCAATACCCTAAAAGACTGACTAAGTTCCTGTGGCGAAGCCTGCCAATACTAACAATTTCAGCTACAAACACCTTCATTCCTTGTCTTGTTTGATGAGACACTTTTTTTACTGCAATTTCAATCTTTGAACTTAACACTCCTCTATAGACCCTACCAAATCCACCACTGCCCAGTAACTCTTTTTCCCTAAATCCTTTAGTGGCAATATATAAATCTTTGTATTTGAATCTATGAGGCCCATAATCAAGTTCCCAATCTTCCAGAACTTCTGCAAACTTCTTTTTCCTTCTTATGAAATAAACTACAACTAAAATTGCTATCAAAACCAAACTTGAACAAATTATAGGCACCCCAATTGTTAAAAATTTTGATCTTTTTTTAGGTCCAATTCTTGGAAGCTTTGGAAGTTGAGAAAGATTTAGAGATTGAGCTTGCCCATTCATTTTATAACTCCAACCCAATACGTAATGAGATGTTAGAACAGAACCAGTAGATGATGAGAAACCAACAAACATGGAATCTTGCAAAACTGGTGACAAATCATATTGCAAAGACAAAAGTGGAGAATTGGGTTTAACTAAGTTAATTGGGGCTAAAGTGACATTAATTTTCTTATCTAAACCATCATAATCAACCCAAATTTGCATTGGCTGGCTACTAATTAGAGTTAAATTAGTAAAATTACCTCCACAATTAGCACAATACCCAGCTGGAGCAGCTAATTTAGATCTTAACCCATTAATATCAATACCCACATGATTATCATCGATATCACCAAATTCATTGCTGGTGATTGTGTCAAGCTCCACTGCAAGAACATGATTAGTGTCATTCCCATTGTTGGACTCATTGAACAGACCAAGAAACTGGCTTGGACGAGATCCAGGAAGGCCTCTAGTTGGGGAAATCACAAAAGCAATACCATGACCGCCAAGAGCTGGAAGTTCGGGTACAATAGCAAAAACAAAGGTAGTAGAGAAAGAGAAAGCAGACCCATTTGGGGAATCCTTGAATTGTATTGGGTTCGGATAAAAGGCATGCCCTTTTTCCTGTTTGGTATCATTGGTAAGCCTTAGAAGACCATTAGCAGCGATTTCAGCTATACCATCAAGCTTTAGATTAGTGGATTTGAAGCCATTGTAGGTAAAACTGAAATCTTGGGCATTTGCTATGGTAACTAAGAGAAATACGAGAAACATAAGTTTCAATACCATGGCTCTTCTTGTCCTTGCTACCGATGGCTCCTATACTAATTTTCTTTGCTTATAAGGATGATGGGTCTAGTTCATAACATGTTACCAACAGGGAGAGCCATCCATGAGTTGAAGCAACCTCATCACAGCCGTCCATGTGAAACGTATGATGAGATTTTGACCGCAGAATTAATACCGAAGATATAAAATGGTCTTGCCCCTGCCCCTTGACAAGCCTAACGAAAGAGCTAAGTGGTAAACTGAACGAAGACGGAACCGTAGTAAAGCAGCCATTGAATTAAAGATTCTATAGTGCAAGGAATCTAAAAGGATAAAGAAGAAGAAATTAGGAATGGCATAATTAATGTATACACCTCATTTAATTGTAAAAAAATGATAAGCATTTTAATTGAATATATAAAATTTCAAAAGAGAAAATAAATAATTATATTAATTGAATTATAAAATGAATATATAATTTCACCTACCATCATTTAATTAAAAATGCACAAACAAATCATTTAAATTAAAGCAATATACTATAAATCGCAATAATTTTCTTAAAAAATATCAATTCAAATCAATTAAAATAAATATAAAATTACACAATCCGGGATATAAAATTTTTTGTTGGAAATTGACTAGCATTGTATTTGATATTGTTAATTTTTAAAAAATAAAAGATAAAAACAACGTTATTGTCAGGGCGAGCTATCAGCAATTGATTGGAGTCGATACCTGAAATTTCAACGTTCAGCTATCTCTCTGCTCACCATGTGAAAGAGAAAAGAAGATTGTGTTGATTTCTTGGCATTTTGCTTCTATAATTCTATGGAGGTGTGATTCTTGATGTACTTGTGGCTTCGGTGATGACTACTTGGAATTGAAATTTATAGCGCCAACGCTTGAAACAATTTCTTTGTGCGTGGAAAATTTAAATGCCCCCACAAGGCAATCGATAATGGATAAAGACAATTCAAAAATTATTTACTGAAACCGTCAGATTCTATATCTATCTAGAAGAAAAAATATCTTAAAAAAGACTGAATTGACATTCTATTGGTTCAGCATTTTTTTCTTTTTTGTTTACAGATTTTTTAGCTTTTTTTCTTATTTACCATGATCTTTTTTTGTTTCTACAATTCGATAATATTTTTTTTTAAATTTGATTATATTTATTTTTAAAGAGTTGTCTTGATATTATGATTCAATTTGAAATTTCATATATTTTTTTAATTGAATCTTTTTTATCTCTCTTTAATTATTTATCCGTTTGTATATTTATTTGAAAAAGGATTTGCAAATCTGAGCATGACTCAATGGTGCAAATTTGCTAGTTTTTCTTTTTCTCTTATGCAGCATCGACTCTGTTTATGAATAATCTAAAGAAATTGTATTACATATGCGAAAGTATATTTTTTATTTTAGATTATTACGTAGTAAAAGAGGGAAATTTAATTTTTCTAAGTTTTATAGAATTAATATTTAATAATAATCATTAAATTATATTTTAATATTAAATTATAAATAATATTTATCAATATATTATCTATATTGAATTGTTTTACCTATGCAGAATTATCTAAGGAAAAATATGATTTTTAAATTATTTAAATTATAAACTTTAACTAAAATGATCTTTTAATAAAGTAACCTGCAACCTGCGGACGTCAAACACTAAATTATCCTAAAATACAATTTGTAAATTACAATGTAAAAAAAGAAGAACTTGCGAAGGCCTTTAACTGATTTAAAGCTAAACCTTCATATTTAAACTTAATAAAAGAATAATAAGATTTTTAATATCATTTTAAATGAATTTTAAAATATTTAAAATAATTAATGGCCCGTAAATTTATTTTTAAAAAATTTTCATTTAAAGTTTGGTTATAAACTCTAAACACCAAAGTTCAGTGGAAAATAATTTTTTATGCTAAAAATTAGACCTAAAATCAATTTGAAAATTTCAAACCAATTGAAATCAGATTAAATCTTGATTTGAACCAATTCAGATCAAATCGAACTGAAGACTCATTTAAAACTTGAATTTAGATCAAATGCTTAGGTATCGTTTGGAACAAATGAACTAAGATTATAAAATTCAGTTACAAATGAATTTGTCATGTTTGGTATATTATAATTTAAAATAAAAAATTCAATTGAATTTCACAAAATTATGTTTTGAATAATTCTTAGATGAAAATTCGTTTCTCTTTATTTTCTAAAATAACCTTGATATAATAATTTAACAAAAATACTAATATAAATAAATCTCTCATATTTCACCATAATTAATTAATTAAAATTTTAAATTTTAAATTTCATGTCCTTATAAATGTTTAAATTTTATTTTTATTAATACACTAAAATATATTTAAAATTTAAAATTCATTTAGATTAGTCGTATACAATAACAATTTTATATTCTTTAAAAAATATTAAAAAAATAAATTATTACAGTTTAGTCAATAATATTTGAGTGAAGGGGCAGTTTAGTCAATAGAAATGTTAGTGGATTAATATGTGGAATTCATTCGCAAATTTCAACAATTTTAATAGGATTTGAACTAAACTGATCTAATTTCATGGAATTCAATTCATAAAATTTAAATTCATATCTTTTATCATTCCAAACACAAAATTTTGGATTTCCAAATGAACTCTACAAAATTTTGTAGAATTTATTTATTCCAAACGGGCTCTTAATTTTCCTTTCTTCATCCATTACACGACAGTGCCTTCCTTTTCTTCGATTGCAGAAGCAATTTCACAGTCTAGACCAGCTCCGGCAACCGCTCGACGAGAGCGAGGCGGCGATCGACTCTACCAAAGCTGCCGGTCCCTTTTCCAACCTCCTTCGATGTAGAAAAGGGCTTTAGTGGTTTGAATTGGAGCTGTTTCCTCCGACAGTTTTTGGTTCCTTGATTTGTCTATGAAAACCAAGCAATTCCGATGACCCCATGCTTCAACGATAGTCTTGGTTGACTGCTCATCACCTTCCGGCCATTTCCCTTTTTCCGTTCTGGCTATGGAGCGTTGATGATGAGACATTAGATTTCGATAGTAAAAATGTAATTTATAAATATGTTCAAATATAAATTGACCGAAAATTGTTGAAAATCTATATCATACATTATTTTATAAGGAAATATCTCATTTTATGGGAGCTCTGTGTAAGATATTTTTTTAAGATTGATATATAAACTCAATTATAAGAAAAGATGAGCTATAGAATTATTTAAAGGTCTATGAAACATGATTTTGAAATTACTAAGAAAATTTTCTTCCTGTTTATAGATTTAACAAAGATTTAAAGTGATACTCTATATGCAATCGGAAATCTCACTCTTTAAATATTAAAGAAATTAAGTAATAAGATATATTTTATATAAAATGTGTGTATTTAATAAATTTTTGTTTAATATTTAAATTAAGTTTTGCGAGACATTAGCATGGGATGATGATTGAGATAGTGTATGAGATGCGGCACTAATTTAAAATATTATGTTAAATTAATTGGTCTTATGACAAGACCATGTAAGAGATCAATGAAACATTAAATACATCTGTATGATTGTTTTGTTAATTGATAGTAATTTTAAAGGTAAACCGTTTTTTATATGGTTAATTATAAATAATTGAAAACGTAAGTATAAATTATTATTGGAACATTATGTTAAGTTAATTAATCTTATGATAAGACTATATATATACAGGACCGTGAGGCATTAGGTGTATCTATACAAATGTATAAATGAATCGTGATGTGTCAATAATTTTAATCTTATAAGAAATAATCGAAATAGTCTATTTCGTTTGGACGGCTATATATAATTTAAAACTTAAAATTAATATTTTAATATTCTTTTTTGTTATTTTAATTTTGATAGCTAATTAAACATTTAGTTTTACTGAACACTTTTACTTTATTGCCTAATAGATCCTTCTGTTGTTTGGTTTTCTAATTTTTGTTTCCAAAAAACCGCAAAATAATAGAATTTTACGATCTGAGCTCTTTTCTAATTGTATTACTTTTTCTGCTAATTGTTTTTATGATTTTTATCTAAATCTAAATTCCTTATTCTTTTTTTCTTCTTATTATTATTATTACTTTTGTTTTATTTAAGATAGTTGACAGCATCGAGTTTTATTTAGATGCGCTGTCATCAAACATAGAGTTACAGTCAAGGCTAGCTTGCTATCAACAATTGATGAGAGTCAGAATCTGAAAATGCAAATTTCAGCTAACTCTTTACCACGTGAAACAGATTGTTTATCCGATGTTTCTTGGCCTTTTGCTTTCTATTCAGATTGTTTATCCGCTAAATACAATGAATGACTATTGTTTACCAATCTTCTAGCAAATTAGGTGAAAGGAGATTGAGGTAAATTTGCCAATTTGAAGTTCAAAATCATTTTTGATAGCTATCTGATTAAGGTCCATGCAAAATAAATGCATCGTTTCTATTGACGACATAGGTTCAAGATTCTTGTTTTTTGGTTTGTGCAATACTATCAAAACATATTTTGCTTCCAAGAATTAAAATATTGATAAAATTGGAAAGAGCTGTGCTAAAATGTATACAGTAAATGCAAATTTTTTATGGTACTCTTAATATATTTAATTGTTTCTTGGATTATTTTCGACCTAAAGTAGGCCCACCTTTACCCTAAAAAGGCAAAATCTCAATGCCGTTGCCGCTGCTTGCCGGACTGACGCCGGCCAAATGATTACAGAAAAATTGAACCAACCCAAAACTTTGCTCACTATATGTCAAAATGATGAAAATTTTATGAGAGGTTTAATTTTGTTATCAATTTTTATTAACTTTATCCATTTCATCAAAAGTCCAAATTCAAAGTCAAATTTCAATTCACACAAAAATCCTATGTATTCAAGGTTACCTCAATAAGAAATGCAACCAGAATTGCAAAATGTAACCAGAAAACTCAAAAATAATAAAAATTAAATTTCTTGATTAACCAAATGATGATCAGAAATAGACTTATTATATCTAGAGGTGTATTTTGTAACCTTTTTCATGTTATACAGTGGTCGGAGTTCAATCGGAAAAGGAGAGACAATAAGTTATTTTGCTTTACGTGACAAAAGAGGAGAAGAAGAAAAACAATGACATTTACTCTCTCCTTCAACTATTTATAGTCTGGTTTGATCCAATTAGAATTCGATTCGATTTGAATCACACAATCTTAAGTTCTTCAATTTTTTAGTGGTTTAACTTATTCAATTAGATTATTATCCATTAATTGATTAGACTAAGAAATAAATGTATTAATTGATTTTATATACTTTAAGAGGATTTTCCATAGCCATCAAAATAATGACCTTAAAATCAGTTATAATTCGAAGAATTGAGATTAAGTACCTTAATTAATCCATATTAGGATATTTTAAATCATTAAAATATAATTATAATATTTTTAATTACTAGCTAGTATTATTCTATATAATAATAATAATAACCATTTTACCATGAAAACGATGAAGTTTTGATATAGTAAGTTTAAATCAATCCTCAACTAAAACTATGTCATGTTAATTATGCTAATTAGAATGACAATTATAGATATTCTAGTTATAATTAGCATTATTATCAAATTTAGTAGTATGATTATAACTATTATTATTATTATATATAGTACTATAATAATATAATTTCTAATTATTACTATTTTATAATTAAACCTATTCATATTCCAACAATATTTATATTAGTATAATTATAATTGTAATAATTATTGTAATTATAATATCATAATCGAACTTAATACTAACTTCTATTATATGATTATAATTACCATTATCTAATAGTACTATAATTATAAATTTCTAATTATTACTAATTTATAATCAAACATATTCATATTCTAACAATATTGTATACTAGTCTAATTATAACTATAACTATCATTACAATTATAATATTATAATCAAATTTAATATTAACTGCTATTATATGATTATACCTATCATAATTACTATAATCACAAAATTTTTAATTATTATTAATTTATAATCAAATATATTCATATTCTGCGATATATATACTTGAAGTTCTATAATCGTATACTAGAAGTTATTATGATATTAAATTTGACTATAATTAGAACGTCTATAATTATAATTATGAGACAATTAGAATTTAAATGATAATTAGCGTAAATGATAACTTTGATTGTGGGTTGATTTAAACTCCCTATATCAAAACTACATCGTTTTGATGATAAAATTATTATTATTAATAGTTTGAAATATCTTGATATTGATTGATTACATGTATGTGCTAATTATTAATTAAGACATTGAATCTCAATTCCTAAAATTATGCCTGATGTTTACTGCTAGAAAATGAAAGAAACAAAGCCATTTATAATTCAAATCGAATCGAATTTAAATCGGACCAAATCAGACTATAAATAGTTGAGATGAGGGAAATTTTACTTTCTTCTTCCTCTCCTTTGTTTGCCTCTTACGATGGAGGTCAACTGATTGTCTCTCTCTCTAATCAAATTCCGATCGTCGATCATTTAACAAGAATAAAACGACGAAATACTCCTTCGTTTACAGGAAGCCTATATCTCATCACTGTTTGGTTGATCGAGATCTTATTTTTGGGACTAAGATATTCAAGTTCTATTGTTTTTGAGTTTTACGATTCCGGCTATATAATCCTTGTTGAGATAAACTTGAATTCATAGTTTTCTATGAACTAAAGTTGATTTGGCGGAAGGACTTTTATGGATTGAAATTTGGGTTTGAGTTTGGCAAATTTGGGGTTTTATTGAAATTGATGGTAGAACTAAGATCCTTACAAAGTTCTAATCATTTTAATATATGAAAAATGACTTTCTTAATTAGTTCCATTTCCGGCCACCATGCACGGTTGCCAGTGGCGAAGGTTCCTCGCAAAATTCGATCGGTTAAAACCCATAACATACGTCATATAACAAAACAAACTGTTTAAATTCTTTAAGGGCATTATTGTCCTTTTACGTCATATCACAAAACAAACTGTGAGGACATTATTGTCCTTTTGCCACAGTTCAACTTGGCTATGCCTGGCACAATTTGTGTCAAAACTGTTCATTGATTGGATAATTGTTTTTCACATAAAAATTTCCGATTGTAGATAGAAATGAAATTGATTTGAATTGGAAATTTGAGACAGGTTCGCATATAATTGAATCTGCAAATTGCGTTTTAGAACTTAAATGATCTCTGAACCCCATTTAGATTGTGCAGTGGGCAAGTAGCCTTATATAGAAGGATGAGTTTGGGCTTTGGGGATTCATAATTGGGCCTGCTCTATCTTGTCGTTTTCTGTATCAATCTTTTTTAGATATGACCGGAATTCGTGGCTGTGATCCTCCTTCATGTATGGAACATTGACCTTTTAATTTTAATTTTTATTATTGTACATTAGAAACTTAGAACTTTTGGCCATTGAGGACTTAACAATGACAAAATTTGTCTACATGCATCTGGTGGACCACTCGCACACAAAGCTAATTAAGAATATTTTTTAAAACATTATTATTGTTTTGATTTTTTTTCCTTTTTAAATTATTAAAAATATCATCATTTATAACTTAAAATAAAATAATAATTTTCTCATTTAGAGAGGTCTCAAATCCTCTCACCGCAGCTGTTCTCAACAATTTCGCGAGAAAAAAGCAGCTCTCTCTGTTTGGCCCCTGAATGAATTAACAAAAAAATGTTTACTTTTAAATGGCCGGCCGAGAAAAACATGCCAAATGGAAGAATTAATGTCAAATACTCAGTTGATAGTAATGCCCTATTTCTGATCTAAAGAAATTGAATTGGCAAAACCAAGAAACTTGTCACAGAATATAAGCCAAGCCAGGAACTGCCAAATGGCGAAACCAATAATTCATTTGGTGGTGACGTATAAAGACATTGGATAAGCCATATTTTGTACATAAAAGCTGATGACCTGACTCTCAGGGACCATTCAACTTTCATTACTTACACAATGGCAGAGAAGCAGGAGACAAATCCCTCTCAGGAACAGCCCACACTACCAAGTAAGTTGCTTTCTTTCTGGTTCATATATTTAAGTAAGGTGCACATCAACAAACAACAATTTTAACTACTTGATCTGCTGGAATATCAACTGATAACAGGACAATATGGGGCTTTAGTTGGATCCAATACACCTAAAAAAACAATATGGCCTGATTTAGTTGGCCTAACTGTTGAAGAAGCTGAAAGAAAGATAAAAGAAGAGATTCCAGGAGCTGAAATTCAAGTGGTTCAACCCGATTGCTTTGTTACTATGGATTTTAAACGGAACAGAGTTAGATTATTCCTGGACTCTTCAGGACTAGTTGCTAGAGCCCCTGGAATTGGCTAACTGGTTTATTAATTTCATAGTGTGCTGGACTTGTGATCTATAAATCTTCAACTGCCTAAATTTTATGCTTGATTATATTTTTTGTGGTTTGTTTTAAGTGAATGCTTAACTAATTCTGTTGTAGTTTATCTTTGATTTATTTAATTATGTCCACTGAGAAAGACAAGACGGGCAGAGTTCAAAATAAGAAGATGAGAAACTAATTAAACAATTTTGTAGCTAATCCAAATGTAGATAGAAGCACTGACTTAAAGAAACTGCTAAAAACCCTGGACTGTAAATCCTCCATCAACACAAATGACCTGACCAGTGATATATGAAGCAGCAGGAAGGCAAAGGAATGCCACCAGAGATGATACTTCACTAGGCTCTGCAATGCGGTTGACTGGAGTTTTAGGTATTAGTCCTGCAAATGCCTTGACAATTGCAGGATCCTACACCAAAAAAGAAAAAATTATGACTTGGATTACTAACAATAAACTTAGAGAAACTTGCAAAAATACATTTCAAGAAAGAGGAAGAAATAATACAGGTTCTTGTAAAATTGTCGTTCTGGTACCGGATGGTGCTACTGCGTTTGTCCGAATATTATCCTTTGCCCATTCACATGCCAGATTTTTTGTTAATTGGTTGATTGCTCCTGGGAAATTTATTGTTCGTAGTAATTAGAATATTGAAGAGAGATTTAAATACCCTGCTTTCACTAAAAGTAATAAAGGGCAAGAAAACTTTATGTGGATAAGCAACATACCTTTGGTGGCTGCATATACAGAAATCAATGGCAAAGCAACAAAACCAGCAATAGAAGAAAGAAACACAATGCTCCCATTTCCTGATTCCTTCAAGAGTGGATATGCAAGTTGACAAAGATGATAAGGAGACTCAAGATTGATACTCATTATACTTGAATAATCTTCAATTGTGTAATCTACACAATCTTTATACTTAACTATTCCAGCGTTATTCACCTGGCACCATTGCAATCAATCAACCCAACTAGAAAACCAGAGACATAAAAGAAATTAAAAGGAAAAAAGAAGAACTTACAAGAATATTAAGCTTCCCTTCATAAACAGAGCATACAGTGTCAATAAGCTTTTCTCTCTGTTCCTTAAAATTAAGGTCACAAACAGAGGCAGTTACTTCAAACCCTTTGCTTTTCCATTCTTTAACCCTTTCGTTCAAATCTTCCTCGTTGCGTGAGCATGTATGCACTCTTGCTCCAAATCCTGCTAGCTCTTCTACGATGGCATATCTGAGAAAGAGATTTAAAAAAAAAAAAAAAAAAAAAAGAGAATCAACTCAAGAACCCACAAATGAAAATTCAAGAAATAAAAAGAAGGAATAAGAGAAGCAATTAACCCAATGCCTCTTGTTCCGCCGGTAACAAGCGCGGTCATACCCTTAAGAGACCATCTTTGGTCTCTGCTATAACTCAATTCTGATCTTGCCATGTGGTTTGTTTCAATGCTCTTGCACTTGCCACATTCAAGTATATTGAAACCCTACTGGTTCTTTTTTGGAGCTTGAACGCAACTAACTAAAAGCCCCTTTATTTTGCTAGAACACGAATAAATGTTTCTTTTGGTTGAGGAGTCATAATTAACGCTGCGAATGTTATCCGACCCTACTATATTAGAAAATGTCTAATTCTACTCAACTTAAACTTAGATTTTGTTCGATTTTAAGTAATTTTTAGAGTTTTAATTAGTCAAAACGATAAACGCTGTTTAAAAAGTTATTTGGTAACATAACGTTTGAACTAACTTTTAGAAGTTAGGGTAGCTTTTTGTGAAAAATTAACTCATATAACGTTTAATTTTTAGCATTTCATAAAACGCTATTCAAACAGCTAACAGCTAAACGCCACGAAAACAACTAATAGCTATCAAAGTAACTAATTTTGCTGAACAGACCCTTAGTCACATTTAATACACTTTATCTCTTTTTGTAGATGCTTTTAGTGAAGATTCAATCTACCTACGTTGCCAACCAAACTACAATCAATAAGTTAATTCTTTGATTATTTTTGTTTAAATAAAATAAATTTAGCAATTTTTATATAAAAATTTTTGAATTTTTATTATTGATTATTTATGATAATAATATCAATTTTTAAAGATAAATGATATAATATATTTATAATAATAAAATAAATTATATATTAAAATATAATATAATTTTTATGTTATTTAAATATTTTATTTATTCAGTGGAAGTATTTTATCGAAAAAATTATTTATAGATATTATAAATTTATTATAAAAATATCATCTATCTATATATACATATTATATTATATATATAATCCTAAAAAAAACATCTTAAAAATGCTTATTTGACTCTCTACATTTTAAATATTTTTGTTTTTTTAATAAATTTTTACATTTCCTGTGTATTTCCTTTTTTTTCAATTTTACAATTTATAAACTATTTATTATAAAAATTATAAATTATTTATGATTTTGAAAATCTTATTTTGTTGTGATCTTAAAATTTTAATTTGTTATTTTTTTCTAAGTATCTATATGTTAAATAAATATATAAATAGTAATCTCTTATCTTCTATTGAAACTCCTTCCTTGAAAATTAAATGTCTATTTTCACTTTTTTGTCTTTTGAATGATTCCCTCTCTTAGTGTTAATTAAATAGATCTTTCTTACTGTGATTTGTGTATTTTTTTTGTATTCCTTTAAAAAATAATTATTAAGATTTTCTTTATTTTCATTTTTTTGTCTTAAGCGTGATTGGTATTTTTATGTCAATTCAAAATGCAAAATAAATAAATTAAATACACTTTAGTGCTATTGTACTGTATACTACATATACTATAAACTACATTTATTAGCATGTAAATTGACACTAAAGTTGTATATTCAGATTACTACTTCAAAAACTTGAATTTTTTAATTGAGATAGATTTTTTGTCATTAATATTTGTTTTACTTCTCTTTATATTAAATTTATTACTTTTTATTCAAAATTTATTTTATTGACTCCACCTTATATTTTCATAGAAAAAATAAAGTTACATTAATAAATTAAATAAAAGAAGTTATTTTTTAATAAAAAATACCAGTTATATATTAAGGGCATCAAATAGAAATAAATGAAATTAATTAAAATATTAAAAACTTTTTTATATATTAGTTAAATAATAAAAATAATAATTTGACTAAATTTTTAATTAAATTTATAGATTATTTTGTTCGTTTATTAAAGAATGATAATGAAAAATTCTGTATATAATATTTATCTTTTTTAAAAATTTTCATTTTTTTCTTTACTTTAATTATATCTAAATTTTTTTATTAGAAATTTTAGATTTTTAAAAGATAATTAAGCTTTGAAAAATTTAAAATTATTGATTTTCTATATCTCTCTACTAAATTTTATTTTTAAAATTATTTAAATTATGTATGTCAAATTTGAACTAAATTATTTTTTATTTGAGATTAATATATTAGTATAGAAATTTTTAATTTTTTCTTTGTTTTTCTATATTTCATAGCATTAATATTCAACATAAATAATTAAGTTATAATTTAATTAAATAATAAATATTATTTATTTATATATTATCCAAATAAAATGTTTTGAATTTTAAAACTTTATGTAATAAAATGTTGTTTGAATTATAAATTTTAACTAAAATCTAGATATTTTTTATAAATTTTATAATTATTTAAAATAAATTAATGGCATTACAATTTCTATAATACGATAATTTATTGAAATTTCTATGACACGGTAATTTAATAAAGTAACCCACGAAAAAACGAATTTTTATATACTGATATATTAAATAAAATTTATAAAATAAAATATTTAACAATAAAGCAATTTGTTAAAAAATGAATTTTTAATATATAATTATGCATTATAAATTATCAAAATAACCCGTGCAAAGCGTGGATTTTCATTATTTAAAAATTGAAAATGGTTGGAAAATATATTTTTTATTATAAAGAAAAACCGTACAAAATAACTTAAAACTATTTTCCCAACTTTAGTTAAATTTTTGAAAAATTGGAAAACCATTTTCTAGTTTTCAAATAAAAGACTAAGTGATTTGAACACAAAACTCTATTTTTCAGTTTTCTTAAATTTTTTTTTTTAAAATTACTCCAATTTTTTATATGTGAGCTCACCCTAGTTTTTTAGTATATGAGAATTTTTCGCTCAACTTATTCATGCCGATAAAAATTTCAATCAGCCTCCGTGTACATTAATTATGTTTTTTAACTTTTGAGGTGGTAACTGATTTATATTTATATTTTTATAATCTTGGAAAAAATTATATATTTTTTTCATTTTATTTAAAATTATTTGAAACTAATAATTTTTATTAAATGTTATTTTTCAAAAATTTTAATTAGTACTTTATTTAAGTAACATATTAAAATAAAAAATAATATATTATACTTTAAATATTAAAAGAATATATAAATTATACATCATAATATATAAATCATTTTACATTTTATTGGCTAAGCTATTTCAAATGCCTTCAAAACGAATTTTAACTCTTTAGGTGTCCTAATTTGAAAGTTATGTCACATACCCATGCATTCTAATTGTCAAATTGGTCAAAATAGAGATTAAAAAAATATGATAAAGGAGGGTTCACATGAATTTATTAATCATCAGTGGGTCAACAATAAGCAATTGTTGGTGATGTGGCAATGTTGAGTGATTAAAATACTATGTAAGAATCAATCAACGTGGATTAATAAATTTATTAAATGCTGAATAGCGTTTTTGATTAATTCCTTTAGAAATGAGAATAATTTGCACGTGCAAAACAGAAGAATGTTTTGTGACTTTTCTTTCACACGATTGCATTTGCAAAGATGATTTAGATTCCACTCCCGTCATTATCTATACTTCAACAACTCCACTTCCCTCCTCAATTCTTTTCTACGAATTACAATTTTTTATTTATTTTTACACAAAACATTATCAAAATAAAATACAAATGATTTGTTAGACACGACAGTCATCGTGTTTGGTCGTTTCATCTTCATTTAACGATTACATATATAGTTTTTGCTATATCATTGGAATGCTTAAGCTTGATTATTCAAAGAATGAGTTTGATTATACAATTGCTTCTTTATCAATTGTATTTTGTTTCTCTATGATTTTATGAAATAAGAAATATTAAAGCAAATGTGAAAAAGAAGAATGGAGTGAGGGAAATTGAAAATGATATTACTCATCAGTCACTACCATTGAAATTTGGATTTTAGCTTATGTTCGGTCCTTGGTTCAAAAAGTTCTTATCTTTGGCCCATTTCTCAAATAACTAAAAATGCATTATTAATTAAGAATTGACATTTTATTTTTTTTATATTATCTTTATGTGTGTTACATATGACATTTAAAAAATAATTTATTTAAAATATTTATCACATATGTTATAAAATATAAAAAATAAAAAATATATATATAAATGTAATAAAGAGAAAAAGAGAAAATAAAGACAAACTAATACTGTATTGTAATCTTAGTTATACGGTTCATAGAATTAAGGATTATTTATAGAATACAAAAAAACATCTTTAAAAGATATAATCTTATATTAAAATATATAACCTTTCAATCTAAAGGATATAACTCTTTATTTAAAAAAACATAATTTTTGAATAAATAAAAAACATTTAAATAAATTTATAGACATCCATTATTATATAGTATTTATAACAACACATGTGATTTCAAGAATAATAAATAATTTTTATGTTTATTTTTTATATATAAAAAATAATTATTACTTTAATTTAATAATTTCTTAGAAAGTTAATATTAAATTAAAGATAATATAATTAATTTTCTTAATAACTTATTATAACAAGTATTACAGAACAGAGATAATAGTCAATAAATATAATCCTTTTAGGCGGTAGAGTATAAAATTCTTTTGTCTCGCAGTAAAACACACTTTTCAAGATTGAATTAATATTTTCAAACTTGCGCTCATCGTTCCAATCAACACTTTATATGTATTTTTAATTTTTATTTAGTATATCCATACTTGGCAAATCAACCCTACCTCGTAGTACTCCATAATATGAAAAAAATTTATTTAAATCCAGTTTATGATTCAGTCATGGACCAAATAGAAGAATATTTTTTTATTAAAATAAAAATATTTTTAATTACACACAAAAATCAAAATAATCTTTATTATCATTAACTTTGGTATATACCTAATAGCCATAAATAATATTCCCGTGATATAAGAATGTTATCTAAAAATATTAATATTTTTAATGTCCACACTGAAAATGTGTCGTTTTATTAGAAAATTGAATATTATAATTAAAATACTGAAGTCAGTATTTATAATCATTAGAATCTCTGGCCTTTATGAATAATTGAATGCCAACACTTAATTGTAAGTAACCGTTAAACTAACCTCTGTGTAGGTTAGTGTTTACCTGATTGGTTTTGTAGAACCTGACACTAACTGTGGACAAGAACAAAAGTATTTTATAAAAAAAAAAAAAAAAAATTGTAGCAAAGCTACTCATAAACATAAAAACTATATTACTCCAAGTAAATAAATACATCATAAAACTATATACGATATCACTTTATCTTTAAATAAAAAAGAAATAAAAGCTTGAGACAAATAAAAGCTTCACCATAACATATGTCTTCAAAAAGAAATAAAATAAATATAAAAAAAAAGGAAGAAGAAGAAGAAGAGAAATTGTCACCTCTAAAACAAATGGCACTACCTAGCTTCCTCTCCAACATGGAGAAGAGAAAGCGGTGAAGTAGAAAGTGCAGCAAAATTGGAACCACCATTCCCATTTTCCATAAATGAATATGAAGCAGACATTTTATCAAAAGAAGAAGCAGCAAATGAATTCACAAAATCATCTAACCCTTCAACAATGGCTTTCCCTCCATCATATGGAACACCATGAGGAGCCATCAAATTTTCAGGCACACTAATCTCTCCATCCAAATACCTTACCACTTGTCTCATACTTGGCCTTGCCATTGCCACATTATTTGAACACATTATTCCCAATTTTATAACCATTACAATTTCACTCTCATTATATTCACCATTTAGCCTATTATCCACCACCTCAAGAATTCTCCCTCCTTTAAACCTTTCCCATACCCAATCCACCAGCACCATTTCCTCCGGCAAAGCCTTTGGTTCCACCGGCTTCCTCCCACAAGCCACTTCAAGCAAAAGTGCCCCAAATGCATACACATCTGAACTTGTGGTAGCTTTTCCTGTTCTAGGCAGTTCTGGTGCTAGATAACCTAATGTACCCACCACCCTTGTCGTGCTTGGGTTTGAACCATGTTCATATAATCTTGCGAGCCCAAAATCACCAAGCTTACCGTTTAATTCGCTATCTAATAGAACATTACTTGCCTTAACATCTCTGTGTATAACCACTTGTTCATATCCTTCATGCAAATAAAGAAGTCCAGAAGCAACATCCTTTATAATCTTGAACCTTTGTTCCCAATTCAATACCATATTTGGTTGATCGAAAATGAATTTGTCTAAACTGCCGTTAGACATAAAATCGTAGACAAGCAGGAAGTCGTCTTTTCGCCTGCACCAACCCAGCAACTGAACCAAGTTTCTATGACGAAGTCGACCAACACTACCGATTTCTGAAACAAACTCTTGTAGACCTTGATTAGAATCATTAGAAATTCGCTTGACAGCAACTTGAATCTTTGAATCTGGAAATGTACCTTTATAAACTTTACCAAAACCGCCCTGTCCAAGTAACTGTTTGTCGGAAAACCCACTTGTTGCTTGCTTTAGTTCTCGATATGAGTACCTGTGCGGTCCAATCTCCATTTCCCAATCTTCTATCACTTCAGCATTTCTAATTTTTCTAATAAAGTAAAGTATAGCTAACGCGATTGCAGTAATTGAAAGGAAAGCTGACAGAACTGAAACTGCTATTTTAAAAGAAGTGTGATTCTTTTTAGACACCGCTGGAAGAGAAGGTAATGAAGAAAGATCCAAAGCTGGAGCTTGTCCGTTGATTTTAAAGCTCCAGCCTAAAATATAATGTGAGCTAGCAAGCAACCCTGTTGAGGAAGAAAAACCAACGTACATATAATCTTGAAAAATTGGTGACAGATCTATACGAAGTGACAAGATCGGAAATCTTGGCTTGTTGGAGGTGGGTGAAATAGTGACATTTAGAAGATTCTGAACACAATCATAATCGATCCAAGCTTGGATTCGATCTCCATCTTTGAGACTCAAATCTTGCTTTGAAAAATTATTATTAGTTTCAATAAAATAAGCAGCAGGAGCAGACGCATTAGATTTCAAGCTGTTAATGTCAATACCCACATGGTTGTCGTTTATATCTCCGAACTCGAAATCTTGAACGGTGTCAAATTCAACTGCAAGAAGATGATTTGTGAAGTTACCTAAATCAGTTGAATTGAGAAGACCCAAATACTGACTAGGAAGAGCCTTCAAATCTTTGGAAGATGAAATAGTGAAAGCGAGGCCATGGCCACCAAGCTTTGGATACTCGGGAACTATGGAGAAAGCGAAAGAGGTAGAAAAGGAGAAAACTTTAGCATTAACAGTAGAGTTCTTGAACTGAAAAGGAGAAGAATAAAAAGCATGACCCATTGTTCTACTTGTTTCGTTAGTTAAACGAAGAATGCCATCTTTGGTAATCTCTGCACCTCCGGTTAGGGTTAGGTTGTCTTTATTAATATCTTTAAACCCAGAAAAGAAAACTTCGTTTAATTGGCAAGAGACTGGGATTATTAGTGTTAAGAAGAAAATTAAAACAGAGAAATCTTTTAGATGATGAGCCATGAACAGAGATGAAGAGATTAAAACATGGATTGTATGGTTGGTGCTTTAAAGAAAGAGAGAAAAAGGTTGGTGAAAGAAAAGGAGAAGAAGAAGAGAGGTATGAAAGGGACAAATGGTAAGTTCTAGGAAAAGAAGATGGAAGCATATGAATTATGTCATGTGGGCTGGTTCAGTGTTCCTGTTTCAGAGAGAGAAAAAGAAAGTAGCGAAAGAAAGTGGTAAAGTGAAAGCGGCTTAAAGATGAGGAATCCAATACATCTTTCTGAGGTCTTATTCATATGGATTACGGGTAGAAAATGGTGTTAGACTACAGGCTGTGCCTGGACTCTCGCCAGAAAGAAAGAGGGGAGATCTGTTTTTATCTCAAAAATGAAACGCATTTATGAGTTGTCGTTGGTTACATCTATGGGTTAGAGCTTAGCAGTTGTTTATTGCGAGTTCACCACGAACCATAACCAAAAAAACTTGTTTTTCTCTATCTCAATAATCTCTTCAAGCCTGCTTTTCCTTTTGTATCAAATCTCAACAAATCGTTTTCAATCTTGCTTCTCCCTTGTTTTTTTTTTTCTTATCAACTCTATTTCAGTTGTTGTAATGGTGTAAATAATCGTAATGGATATCCCACTATTATTTCAAAATTACTTTTCCTTTTCTCTCTTTCTTTCTTTCAATCTCCATTTTATGATTTGGCTCCTGATTCACAGCTGTGGCTTTTTTTTCTAGATACCATTTGTATAGCTTTTATGATATGTATTTATTTATGTATGACATATTCATGAATTTAGAGAATTTGGAACGCTATGATTTGTATTTTTCCATAAACGATTGTGGTTTTGGACTTTCAACTTTATCCGAAGTATAAAATTGTCTTCAAACTTTAATTTGTGATGCGTTTGATTTTTTTCCAGAAATGAAAATTTTATTTTAATTTTTTTTTTCATAATATAATTGTTGTAAATGTGAGCAGTAAAATATAAAACAATAAAACAATTTATTTTTTACGTTGTTTGTTTTATTATTATTAGTCTTAGCAAGGATGATTTGAAAAGAATGGAGGCAGCTTCGGAGATGGAAACTAGAGATGAAAAGGAGTTTAGTTTTTGTTAGAAAAAACAATGTCGTATGGGTTTCGTTCAATTAAAATATTAACTATTTCCTTCAGTTTCAATTGTATTAGTGGCAGACTTAACTGCCACTTGAAATATAATGATCCATGTCACTGCCACTTGAAAGATGATGTGTCCATGTCACTGCACACACAACTTTCATTTTAGCGAGGTGTGTATTTAGCCAATTGTAAATGCTTAAACTATTAGTTGTAATCCAATCGATTAGGGTAGTGGGGTCCTCTTTAATTGTTTTGATAAAACTTACCTGAGTCGGGCTATAAGTCTACCAATGGGCCTAATGAAAATAAAGAATTTTAAACATTTGATTCTATTTTATTATAAATAAAAATTTTAATTATAAGAGATAAAAAAAGAAAAAAATTTATGTAGTTACCAAAATTTTACAATTTTATCAATTGATAAATTCATGGCAATTTTTTTTTTTTTTTGCCAAAAACAGAAAATATAGGCTGAAAAAACAATTTAATTACTCCAAATGTTACAATTGCACACAAATATATACTAATATTTATGCAAAAATAATAATAAATCCTGCAATATTAAGGAAATGGGAAAGAAAAAAATAAAGAAAGCTCTGCTATGTTCAATGCAGCAACTGAACAACAACTTAGAATTATTTCCAGTGTGTGATAGAATAACTGAAATCTATCGAAGAATTATTTTTTTATAAAACCACAACAAAGAAAAAAAAATTATAGAAAAAGAAAAGAAGGATCATATCATTGTATAGGTTAGAGAAGATGATTTGGCATTTCAAGAAGTAAAATTGTGGACCGTACTATACACTATAGTATAGGCGTGCACATTTTTTATTACATACAACCAAAACAATAAACGGTGGAGACTGGGACTCCCCCATTCAAAACAAACAAGCAGCGTTTCGTCAACCCCTCAAACCAAAAGCAAAAAATAAGGATATTATTATTCAAATAAAAGATTAATGTTGTCCAACTGACTCAGCATTCAGACATGGCTCAACATTCAATTACTTGGTCCTATAACAGTTCAGGTCTTTTGGATTTGCGACATCTTTGACTTGATAATATATGCTTTCATTTCTTTGAAAATATAGCATTATTGTCAGAAAAAAAAAAGATTATCGAATAGATAATATTTTTTTTTTTGTTTTACAAATTAGACTTAACAGGCTAAATAAATAATAGCATTAGAAAAAATTTTAATTTTTAATTTTTAATTTTTCAAACGTGGCAAATGAATTAAAGCAATTCATGATTTGATTAGAAATGCTCTTATAAAATATAAAATCTGGCCATGTCAATGAGCTTTTTAATGGTTCTTTCATATAGACTATAACTATTAAAAAAAACTAACTTCAATGATATAATTAATAAAAATAAGCTAAAATCAAAGAAAAAACAAATATTAAACTTCAAAATTTTTTTAGTCATTGAGAGCTTATTTTGGCCAGATGTGCCTTAAGCTAGGAGTGTATCACTTTATGGCATCTCATTTTAATTTTATTACTTAAAACTAACTAAATTTATATTTTTATAACACTAAAAGGACTTTTATCTATTTTTATCAAAAAACACATGTGAAAAATAATATGGCATGTTGAATTGTATGAAAAATGTTAAATTAATGATAAACAAGCGTGAATTCCACTCATTGTTATCTTCACCTATCTCTCTACTCGTTTTTTTTTTCTCTCTCTACTTTTCTATCTACGAGAAGCTATCAATCTCTTTGCTATCTCTAACCATTAATCAAAAAAGAAAATATTTATGAAATAGATTTTTGAAAATAAATTTCCACTATTCCATCAATTTTTTAAGGCTCTTCCATCATTTTTCAAGCTACTTAACAATCTTTTCCAGGCAACCAAATAAAGCGCACCAAAAAATAAAAAATATTATTTATATGCTATAATTAAAAAAAGCAAAAAATTCAAAAAAAAAAATTGAAAGAAATAACATGAAACAAACGATAAAAATCCAGAAAGATATAGAGCTTCTCTTATTTTTTATGTTTCAACGAATTTATTTTTAAGTTAAGTGTGTCATATCATTTTTCCAGTATGTTTTTGAATGAAAATATATAAAAGTTCCTTTAATATTATAAAAATATAAATTTAATTAGTTTTAAATGATAAAATTAAGATGAAATATTATAAAGCGACGGACTCCTAATCTGAGAGATAGAGAGGGTGCCATCAAATAATTACAATGTATTGAGGAGAAATATGGTAATTGCAGTCACTTTTTAGCATGGTTGTCGAACAATCTCTTTTCTATTAAAGATGTTTAATATTTTTTTGGAAATAACATGCTAACTATCAAAACAGAGCATGTGATGCGAGCACAAAAACCTTAACATGACACGACAGAATTATGCCTAGCCCAATGGATTTTAGGCACATATTGAGATTTTTTAATTCATTAAAAAATGATTTCAGTATCTATGGGCTTATGGGTAAACATTGTTGTTGGAATTCCAACGTCTCAAATTGGCTGTAGCTAAGGTGATTATAAAAAAATTATTAATTCTAAAAAAATAACAATAATTAATATATATATAAGCTTCATAGGATTTTTCTGTCCGCATCTTCACAGACACGTTTATTTCACAAAGCCTCTCTCTGAGACAATTCCCAGATCGTTACGGCTTTGGTGCGAGTCACATCATTATATTTTTATTATTCTTTTATTTCATGTTGTTCCTTGAAAGGCAATTGAGGACTATAAAATTCAAAGTTTCAACACTCACCGGTTTATTTCATGATACAAATGTGGGCTGCAAGGCAAAGGATGTAACTTGACTTTAGTTTCCATTAATTAATTAATCAATATTGCAATAATCCTTCCTATTGTGGAATAATGAAGAACTAAAGGAATAAAAAAAGGAAAGAAAGATTATCATATTTTTTGAAGTAAATTTATTTTCTTTTTAGTCAGTTAGAAGAAATTATATTTAGTCTAAGTAATTTCCTCTCTTATAAATAAAGAGAGGAACGTGAATATTATTTTTCTTTTCATAAAAAATCAAATAATGAAAAAAAAAAGAAAAAGAGAGAACTAAAAGGGAAAAATCAACTGCTATTCATAGCAGAATATCATATTAATTAGTATTTATTATTTTCCTATTGTGAAAAATCCCTAAACAATTGTATGTATGGTATGGTATCAGAAATCTATATAAATGGTTGGGTTCATCCACCATTCTTAATGTGTTCTTTCTTTTAAAGATTCTTAATAGCTAAAATCTGTTTCTTTTTTACATATATATCGACTTCTATTATGGAAAGAAAATGAAGGGGAGTGAGAGAGGAACAAGAAGAAGATACTGCAATGTCAAAACTGAAGAATGTTTTTATTTTATTACTATACAGAAATTACAGCTGACGAACGAGTTCATAGATTGAGAAAGAATGTACCTTCAGAATTTCGACAATGCCATTGACTGACAAGCATGAGCTTTTTCAGTTATTTGATTTTTTTTCTCTGTCAAATATGTGCCACTGCTACTGAAATTGTCGAAAAAGCTTCCGAATTGGAATCGAGAGGAGTTCATTTTTTAACTTAAGAATGCTCAATCCGACAAAAGATTCCTCGTTATGCGAAATTAATTGTTTTAGAATTTAATTCAATTTAGTCTTCTTTGAAATATGTATGTACAGATTATAGATCTTTGAAATTGCTAGTATATGTAAAAGTGGCAAAGCAATACATTTTCTCTTTTTTTTTTTTAAAATAAAAATCTGGAAAAAAGATGATGAAACTTATTTCAAGAAAATGTCTATATAATTTATAATATTATTTCAATCAATTTAATTTACAATAAAAAAAAGAAAAGCAAAGCCGTTGGATTTTGGGAATCTTGGAGTTGTAAAGTGTTACGAGTTGGATTAAAAGAAAAGGGGAAAACAAGCAAAGCCGTTGGAGTTTAAGAATCTTGGGGTTGTAAAGTGTTATTAGTTGGATAATAATAATAATAATAATAATAATAATAAAAGAACTTCCATGTTGACAAGATTGACCAAAGTTTTGCCAACAACTTGCTAGAGCTAAGCAGACTTGGATTGAACCTACCGAATTGGTTAGATTTTAATCTATTAGATTCCATTTTCAACAGCAAAAAAAAAAAAAAAAAGAAAAGAGTTCTATTTCTTTTTTTCCTCGTCTTTTATGAATATAAAAATGCCTTTAAAAGTCAGTTAAACTGAATCAAATTAATCGAACCGAATAAATTCGGTTTAATTAGCTCCGATTTTCACTTAGAAAAATTAAGTTTATCTGGTTAGCATGACTTAACCAAACCCATCGAACACTGTGCCCTGCAACTTGCTTCTAGCGTTCAACCATTGGACAGAAAGAACCATTGGCTTAGAGAGTTGTTTGATCGTATGTCCTGGTTTTTTCATTGTCTATTCTCAAATTTTGACATGGGCCTTCTAGAATACGTTTTAAGCCCACCAGCCCATCATCATAGTTTCATTAACTACTAGTATTTAATTATTTATACCTGATTAGGCTCCTGGATTAACATCAAATTACTCCTCTAACCCCCAAATTATAATAATATAATATTGACAGAAATTCGAATGATGGAGTTCTCTTCAATTCTTCACAAGTTTGTCCATTGCAAAAAGTATTTTAAGTGTGATTATTTATTTTCATTTAGCTCAAAAATAGGTATACACCTTGGCACAATTAAAAGAGTAACTAACATTCTTCCTACATGCTCTCTACAACACACTCCAAATGCATTAGAGAGACCTAAAATTGGTATTCACAGCTCCCATCGTCACTCCTAGCCGTTGGATCGAAGTTTTTAGCCGATGAATCGGTACAACCTTCAGGAACTGGAAGGTTAACTTGCTGTGCTGCTTTGCCTGCATCCAAATATAAACATAACTCTACAATTACTTCTCAGATCTTTATTTGCAATAAAATCCTAAAGCCATATTCAAACTTTCCTCATCAAAGCCTTTTTAGGATGAAGGGGTCTGACCATAGAAGGTTCCATTCTTCATTGCATCGTCATTTGCATCTCCAAGAGCTGCTTCTTTCAAGTACTTGTCAGCTAATTGGACTCTCTTAACATTCTCCTGTTCTTGAACAAGCATGTTTCCATATTCAAGAAGCTTGTCCAGGCTCATCTTCGGTTGCTCGAAAGTTGGAGGTCCCTCTTTTGAGTTCACTAGCCTTCTTCCGACGTTTTCTACACCGATACCCGAAATCCATTTTCTTACTTCGTCATCATAAACTCTTGCTCTGACGGCACCAAAGAAATCTACATCAAACGTAGTGATGGATATAATT
This sequence comes from Jatropha podagrica, assembly GCA_947857235.1. Lineage (NCBI taxonomy): Eukaryota > Viridiplantae > Streptophyta > Magnoliopsida > Malpighiales > Euphorbiaceae > Jatropha > Jatropha podagrica. The sequence continues at coordinate 63,390 of CANUEP010009244.1, forward strand.
AGTCTCAATCCTGAAAAACCAAATCCTCATATTAAATAAAAAAGAAGCAAGAAACTTACCAATTGATTGACCGGGAAAGGTGTCAACAAGTTTTACAATATCCTCCTGTGGCACATTATCAGACCTGAAAATCCCTGTGCACACACCAATCCTGTCTTCCCGAGTGGGAGCCCAGTAGAATTTTTCCATACGACCATCGCGAATCAGAGGAGCATATAATGTTGAGAAATCATTGCCAGTAACAATAATGGGAACGCGAGGGTTCTCCTCCTTGTTGTACATACCAGGGAGCTGCACATTAGTGGGATTATCTGCAATGTTCATCAAAGTGGCATTTACCATTTGATTGTTGACTGTGTACTGCGTAGTTCCACCCATTCTACCAGCCCCAGCATCCAAATCATTGATGAAAAGGCAACACATCTTTCCCTTCTTAATTATGTCTGCTGCCTCGCGATATCTTTGCCTGATCAATTTTGCAGGCTCTCCTGCATTCCCACTTTCTAATTCTCCAGCACTCATCATAATTGGGCTGAAAAAATAATATTCACCATCACAGTGTCAATCATTATCAAAAAGGGTTAAAAAAATTATATCTGATGAAGTTAAACAATTGGGGAAAATAACATCAACTCACTTGATTCCCATTTTGGCAAACACAAGCTCACACTGGAATGATTTTCCTTGACCTTTACCTCCCCAAATCCCCAAAATCAAAGGAATCTGTTCCAGTTATTCACACATCATTTATATAGATCTTTTCCAATTTGTCAAAATCTAACCAGTAATTAAACGAAATTTAACGTTCAATTCTTCAAAAAAAAAAAAAAAAAAAAAAAATCAGTCACTAAACTAACCTTAATATTAGGGAGGTTCAAAAAATTCTTGGTAATGTGAACAACCACCTTGTCCATAAATGCAGGTGCAATGTAGAAACCATCCATATTGTTATCCAAATTATACCTATAAATCAACAAAAATGGAATTCAAATCCAAAAAAGGTAATAAATTTAGACCGGAATCAAATGCAGGACTGTAAGATTGCATTTTCAAAGCTGAGAAAGCTAATCAATCAATCAATAAATAAAGCTACTTACTGTCGAAGACCTTGGCTTATATAATCATATGAACTCAGGACTGCATAATGAGTTCCAGATTCCATAGGAGCTTGGAATAAAGTATCAACCATTCCTTTTCCTCTTGTAATGTCCTGTTGATCATCTGACATGTCATAAGCAAGACCTTCCCATCTGTCTTTAGAAGTCTGTTTCTCCTCATTATAATCTGCCGCAGAAACCCTAAACTTCCCTGATAAAATCGTCTTGCTTTTGATTTTTGGGTTTACATTCTTCAAGCTACTTCCAAAAAATGATATGCTTGGTACTGAAGGTCCTCCTGCACCTGCACCGTTCAAATTCAACTGCAAGAAAGAACCACAAGATTTTACAGAAATTACAAATTCCATAACTTTCAATAACCAGCAATAATCAAAAATGAAAGCAATTATAAATATAAGGAGAGGCGATGAAAACGAGAAGAACAAATTAACAGATAGTAAAAAAGGCGGGAAAATCAGAGTACCGGCACTCTGTTAACAGCTCCAATGGTGGAGAGTGAAGTAGCCATTGATCCAAAGGCAGGGATCGGATTAGTGGATAGTTGGGGTTTTAGAAAGAAGACGACGAAATGGGAAGAGAAGGGTGCTTTGGATAGATTGTGTTCGAGATGGGCATGGAGGTGAGTTCTTTGATTGGGAATTTATAGAAGGCGAGGTTTTTGGAGTGCGCATTGAGTTATCAGTTTCTGTGGATTGGCTTACGAATTCCTAACGGCCACACAAATGGAACTTTGGTTTCATTATGTGGCGCGTTTGGGTGAGGTGGACATTGGTTTTTGTTTGGACCCATGGATTAGTAGAGTTCAGTTGAGACTTGTGAGTGGAACGGGATTATATAATTATATTTACTTTTACATCCATTATATTATTTTCTCTTCTCATCAATTTTTTTTTTTATTTATGCCGTCAATACTTATAATACTATTTTTAAAAAATTTATTTATTTTGTCTTTCTATTTTGTAAAAAAATTAACTAATTTATGCTTAATTTTTGTATTTTTAACAGAAAAGGAGCACAAAATTAAAAATGAGGACAAAATAGTATAATAAATGTAGCACCAACAGTCCAAATATGCACTAAATATAGATAAATTTTTTCCTTTAAAAAATAAAAGGAAAAAACTTACATATTTTAACAAAATACAAGACAAAATAGTTTTTTTTTTTTTAAAAAAACACCAAAAGTCAAAAGGGAAAAAATGAAAAATCCCAAAAAGATAGAGAATAATTTATTACAAAACAAATTAGGGGCTTCTGGGAGGTCGTTGGAGGTTAGAGTTTAAACTTGTTTGTTATCCACAAAGACTGCGATTAATTTTCTGCCATGAAAAATAAAAATAAAAATAAATTTCGGAAATAGAATAGATAAAAAAAAAAAATGCATATCCAGAACCTTCTCAGTCGGAGCACATCAAATCTTCTGGGTGAAAATGAAGTTGGCCTCCACGTGGCACAATTGCTATCCAATGGAAATGCATTTGTCATTAGGGTTACACGCGTCAGATTATAAAGGGTGAGAATTATTTCATGGAATACTGTCTTGTACAGAAAATAATTGAGGTGTCACTATCAAGCTGAACCGATTATATAAGGGAGCATTAATGTAGTATGTTGATTCGTTTCAAATGCAATCGAATTAATACAAATTAAATTGGACTGAATTGACGGTTTAATTTAATTATTTGATTAAATCAATTTAGTTATAATTTATTTTCAAAAATTTAATCAAATAAAAAATTAATTAATTAATTAAAATCAAAATTAAATAATTTTTTGTGGTTGAACTTTTCGATTAAATGAATTTAATTTTCATATTTTTTGAAAATTGAATGAAATTAAAAAGAAGTCCAATTTTATTTTAAAATTACACTGGACCAAATCAAAACAATCGATTTACTTTGAATAGATTAGTTTTAGCGTATTAAGCTCAACTCAACTCGATTTATTGCGTTTCATGTTGCTCGTGAAAACAAAACTTCAGGCCTAACTAAAGCCTGTGCATAAATGATCCATAATTTATTCGGCAAAATTAGTTTTTAGTTATTGGAATAATTTTTTATAAAAAATTAAAAATTGAACTTTTATAAAATATTAATTTAACCTTTAAAAGCTAATTTAAATGCTATATTATTAAATTTTATAAAAAATTTCACTACTAATTGACCCAATTTGATCGGACTCGAAAAGGGTAAAATTCAAATCATTTGGAAATGGAAGTTGAATCTAATTCAATTGAATGCAAAGTAAATATCCTATATAAATTAATTTTTGATGTCAGGCATGATCATCTCTACTTTGAACATCTATTTCTTGTTTAGTCTTTAAGAGAAGTCTTATGGTCCTTATGTTATTTCTAAGGATATAAAATTAACCAATGGAATTTAAATATATTAGCTTTAAGAAAATGATTTATTCTCATCATCACATACATGTCAAAAACATTTAATTTATTTTTAAAAAAGAAAGTTCATAAAGAAGAAGAAAAATACTCATAAAATATTATAGTCAAATTAGTTAATTTACAAGTTCCCAGGAAAAGGGAAAAAGCAAAAATTCTCAAAGCAAAAGAAAAAAATTATGCCATATGTAAGAGAAGCAAAGGAAAAAAGAAAAATAGAATTAAAAATGAATATTTACATGGAAAGGTCCTAACCAATTATAGGGTGGAAAAGCTTGCGAAAATAAATGTATTGAACAAATTCTATGGAGGAGTCACGCTTTCAAATGGGTAGCACCCTCTAATCTTGACATCTACCACTTGATTTTCTCCGTTGATTATCTCACAACACTGTCTACGTGGCGCCTATTCATTCAATCATCAAATTTCCAAAAGTGTTAGGCCACTAATTAATCACCAACACTTCAAATTATACTACTTTCTCATATTCTAACAGCACACATATACTTATCAGGGCACAAATTCCGCATAAAACTGTTGTATGAAACACAAAAATTATAAATCCTGTTTGTTATAACGGCCAATGTGGCTTCGTGGCTGAACACCATTGTCCACGTTCTTATTTCTTGGCTTTCAAAAGGTCATAGTCAATGATTCATAGACAGGTAACCAATGCCTGCTATGCACGTCGGACAAGTAATCATACCAACAATCCCGAAAAGGGCATTTCAATGCTAACATAAAAAAATTTTAATACCAACAATCCCACGAACCTTTTTTTTTTTTTTGTTTTTTTGAGAAAACTACTATTTGCATTTGCTAATACACTACGCTAAAGTTGCAAAGTCCATTTGATATTTGACATTTTCGCCAGAGTTTAGAAGAAAATCAGTGGAAAAAGAGACAAAATGAAGAAAAAGTTAGCTCACCATATTCCAATTGTCAGGCTTCAATGTAGAACTTGTCACATTGACAAACTGGACGGCCTCAATAACACCATATTCGGGTCGGTCACAACTTATGTCTGCCGGCTCCACGTGTCTTCGATACACAGTCAAAGTCTCGCCCCGTCCAACCCTCTCTACCCGATCCAAGAAATAAACAACCGGTCTCTCACACGGGTCTTGACTTATGGGTCTGGTGTTAAACGTGTAAGGCTCATTGCTCCAAGTCCGCCATGTCTGAAATGTTCTAAACGCCTTCTCCAGCTGCTTCGCCGTTACTAGTGATGGATACAGTTGTATAGTGTAGCCCCATGACACGGATACTGACCAGTTACGATTCAAATCGTGACAGAAACTGTGTTGTAGAGTTCGACCCGGATCCATTTCATATGGTTTAACTAATTTTTGGAGAGAGTCAATCCGTGTCATTCCCGGAAATATTGGGTGCACGTAGTCAAGGTGGTGGAGCGAGACTAATGGCGCGAGTGGATGCGCTGCAAGTAAACCGTATGGGTTCCCTCTTATATCAACCTGAAATTCAAGAACCCCTCTTACATATCAAAAGAAACAAAAAGAAAAAAGAAAATCTGTAACTAATAACAATAAAAGTGGAAAGCTTTAGATTTTATTAAAAAAAAAAAAAGCCACAGCATTCAAAGATTCTACTAACTAAATGACTACTTGTATCCCAACACAATCTTCAACTTTATATCCATTTTATTTATAATAATTAGAAGAAAAAAACATAATTATCAATCACTTAGCAAATATTGCCAGGACCAAGTTGTAGAGTTGATATCTTGGAGAAAGCTTTTAATATAATCGGTCTCTCCGGTTCAAAAATTAGTCTCTCACCGGACCCTTAAACCTGTTAATTTTATATTAAATAAGAAAAGAGTAAACAGAGGAACCTGGTGGAAGCCAAGCTCTTTGGTAAGAGGAACTCCAATTTCACTAATACAAGCCTGTACTTTCTGATCAGACCCGTAAAATGAATCATATCTATCAAGACAACCATCCAAAATCTTAACAAGTTCTTCTGCTAAAGGATAAGAAATAGCAAAACCACCACCACCATAAGCCATTGTATAAGAATGAATCACATTTTGCTCCACACTCTCCGAATTTCCACCAATATAATACATCTGATTATGATCATATTTTCCTAAAATCATTACTAAATTCTCCAGGAAAAATACTGTATCATCATCTCCCATAACGAACCACCTTACGTTATCCATTCCCAATTCAAAGCTCTCCTTGACAATCCGAGCAATGTGTAATGCAGAGCGAGAACCATAAGAGCAACTGTACTTAAACCTTGAAGTATCCTCCGACACTTTATAAGCCGGAGAGGTTTCCGCCCACTCCTCCGTCCCCGATGGCTTCTCTTCGAGCCAAACATATCCTCTGCTTACATTAGGCTTCCACCAGAGTTCACAGTATCGTCGCCGGTCATTCCATGTTTTTGCAGAGCCTCCAATGCCGAATAAAATATGAGATATATTAGTTTTTTCTTCATCGCCCTTAGAATAATTATAATTACGATTCTTAGTTAACTTCCGGTGACCGGAGAGTGAAACGCGATCGCATTCGGAACAAGAGAGATATCGAGATTGGGAAGAGAAAGCAGAGTAGAAAATAAAAGAGATTGAAACGACAGTGAAAATAAGAAGAGTTGCTTTTACGAGTAAGGAGAAGGTATCAGTGGCTTTGAAGGTAGGGAAAACCAGGAATTTCCAGGCTTTGAAAGGGTAGTGAATAGTTTGTTGAGGAGAAGAAGACATCTTCTGTTCTTGCTTTTGATAAAGGACCGGAAGGGAAAAGAAAGAGAAGGAAATGGTTTTGCAGTGATGGAGAAAGAGAGACTCTTTGAATAGTGTAAAGTGGAAAGAAGAAGAGTCAACAGCTCTAGTTTTTATCAGCAGAAGGAAAAATCGATGTCTTATGGTTTTACCTGAAAGAAAAAAATCGGCTTTTTCTATATAAATGGGAAGTACGTATTTAACGCTATATGCGGGACTAATTCGTCAAAATTTATAAGGATATACCTAACAAATCTTCTAATAATATTCTCTTTGGTTTCAATTTCCTTCTTTCACTTCTCTCATAATATAATTTTATTTGGCCATTTTTCAGAAAAGGTAAAGTATATATATTAATTTAACTTAATTAATCGTTGGTCTTAAAGCTCCTATTTATTTCATAATGTTAAAATGCATAATTATGCAAAAAAAAGTAAACGCAATACCAATATAATTACTATTGGTCTATATCAGCAAAGCTCTTCTAATTTGGCATTCTCTTTGTTTTTATTTTAGTTTTCACTTATGTTGGACACAAGCACACAACCTAAAAAACACTAATTTTATCATAGCCGGCTTATGTCATATATTAGCCAAATGTTACTTTTTGAAAGCAATTAAGCAAACTAATATCGTGCATTAACTACTATAAAATGGTTATAAGCGTTGTGGAAAAAACTCCCACAATTGAAGACGAGCATATATGGGCTAATTGTTATTATTCTTATAAGTATCAAACTAGCTATCATTTAATGTTTCATCTGTATAGTTCGGTTCTTTTCAAACCTCATAATAAGTCCGAGTCTACAAGTAATAAGGAAAGCTCCTTAAATAAATCATAAATATAAATATAATCGACAATTTTAATTGTTCTAGTAACTGTTAATTATTTTAATATGGTTGTTAATTGTTTTATTCGTGGTTAGCTGTTAAATATTAACTATTAGTGGTTAGCTGTTCTTTGACATAAACAAGTTAAGGAAGAGTCTAACTAGAAAAACTGTATTATGAAATGGCTTCGAACATACAAAACCATTAACTTTATGATTTTTAGCAAGTCCTGGCTAGTGTGTGGAGACCAATTAAAGGTATCTTGATTAAAGAGTTGGAAAATAATACTTATCTTTTTCAATTTTTCACCATCTAGACATGGAGAAAGTCGTTCAAAGAGGACCCTGGAATTATTAACAAATTCTTCTGTTGGTGCAAACCAAAACCATAGGAAAATCCCGCCAAGTAGAACTCATTAAGTTGCAACTGTGGGTTCAGATAAACAATGTTCCAAAAGGTTTTATGTCAGAAAGAGTAGCTTGTGATGCGAGCAACTACATCAGTGTGTTCCTTGAAGCTGACCCTCGAAACTTTCCAAGAATTTGGCATGACTTCGTGCTAATTCGGGTAGAACTGAATGTAAGATAGCCACTAAAAAGGAAGCTTTTTGTTAAGAAATCAATGGTGATTGTTTGTTTATCTTTCAAGTATGAAAGATTAAACACCTTTTGCTACTTTTGTGGCATCATTGGCCATACGAATAGTGCTTGTAAAATGCTTTATGATTTACCACAAATTCGAAGGAAGAAGTTTGCTTATGGTAGTTGGCATAAGGTGAAGTCAAAATGAACATCACAAGTTAGTGCTAGGTGGTTACAAACAGAACATGACATATTACATAGCGGTGAAGGCGGCTCAGGTGGTGGTCTAGCGATAGGGGCAAAATGGGAGTTCATACAAACATAGGACATGCAAACACTATGGGAGGGGATAATGTTGATAGCTTCCATTACTCTAGTTTGGTGCATGACCAAGAATCACAATCCCACTTGAATGACCCTACGTCAGTTAAGGTCGACACGATTCTAGTGGTTGACCCAAAAAGGAGACGACTGCAGAACGTTACTAATTTAGGAGAGGAGACTGTCCTTAATGTGAATGGGAAGTGTATGGAGGAGGAAGTGGTCCGAAAACTATTGAAATAGATCCAAAAAACTTAGAGTTGGCGGGCCCTAGTTCCTAGACCCGCCTGGATCAATAAGTATTTTAAGTTGGAACTATCGAATGTTTGGGAACTCACCTACAGTTTGGACTTTAAAGGACCTTTTGTTTGATAAGAAACCCAATTTTATTTTCCTCGTAAAAACAAAAATAGAAAAAGAGAAGGTTTTTAAGTTCAAAAGGCTTTGGGCTTTCGTGGATGTTTTGTAGTTGATCCAATTAGTATAGGTGGTGGGTTGAATCTTATGTGGAGGGATGCTAATATGGCTCGACTATTAAGCTATTCTCAACACCATATTGATGTGGAAGTCTATATCAAAGGGATGGCACAGTTATGGTTCATAGGTTTTTATGGATACGCGGATAGAAACAATACGAGTTTGGGTTAGAACTTGCCACAGTCATTGAAAAACAATTTGCGTTGGCCTTAGTGTATCATAGGTGGCTTCAATGATATTATGTATCTCTCGCAGAAATAAGGGCATGATATTCACTGTGGGTGGGTACTGGAAGGTTTTAAAGGTGCTTTGACGGATTGCCAGCTGCATGATATGGGCTATGTCGAACCACGTTTCGCATGGGAAAATTGGAGGTCATATTCTGATGAAGTCAGGGAAAGACTCGATCGAGCGATGACTACAAATCAATGGAAATCAATATTTAACATGGCCGGGGTATATGTATTGGAAACCAATTTAGCATACCATTGCCCACTCTTCCTTTGTTTGGGAATTCAAATTAAAAGATAGATACAAAAACATTTTCGGTTTAAAAATGCTTGGACGTTGGAAGCTGATTGTAAATAGATGGTAATTAAGGGCTAGACAGATGGCAATATTAGCTTGTTACGAGATCAAATTCAATCATCCTCTCAATTCCTCCATTTCTAGCTTAGAAATCATCACAAAGATTTTCAAAATAGGCTATACGAAGTAAAGAAGCAACTGTCTTTTTTACGCCAACAACCAAATTTCGATATGAATGTACTACGGCAAATAGAAGCGAAATATGGTGAATTGTTATTGTAAAAGGGGATGTATTGAAAATAGAGATCAAAATAGTACTAGCTCACAAGAAGAGATAGCAACTCAAAATACTTTCATGCTATGGCCTCAAACAAGAACGGGAAGAATTTTATATCCCACTTGACAAATGAAGAAGGCGCTTGGGTCAATTGGGAATCAAGATTATCTGATGTTATTTTCCGTTTCTATACTAATCTATTTACTTCTATGCAAAGTGATCCTGAAGCCATCTTAAGTCATGTGGAACGCAAAGCTTTGGTATAAGAAAATAATATGTTGTTGCCTCATATACAGGGAAAGAAGTACATGAAGCACTCTTTTCTATGCATCTAGATAAATCCCTAGGGCCAGACAGGCTGAACCCAAAATTCTTTCAAACATACTGGGATGTAGTAGGGGTAGATGTTATTAGAGAATGCTTAACGAGTTTAAATGATAATGGTGAGATGCCTGGTCAAAATCGAACAAATATAGTTCTTATCCCTAAGAAATTGACTCGAATTACTGTAACAGATTTAAGGACCATTTCGTTAAGCAATGTCGTTGATAGGATTGTCTGCAAGGTTATTGCCAACAGAATAAAACATGTTTTACCGTAGGTAATCTCAGAATGCAAAGTGCTTTCATCGCTTCACTTTTTAATCATGGATAACATTATTGTTGCATATGAGCTATTTCATTCATTAAAGAGAAAGACCCAAGGATATTCTGGCTTTCTAGCTCTAAAAACTTATATGTCCAAAGCATATGATGGAATCAAATGGGAATATTTACAGTAAATCATGCTCAAGTTGGGCTTTGATGAATTATGGGCAAGTAAGATAATGCGGCTTGTTACTATGGTAGAATATTTTTTTGTCTGGTGTACTGAGGAGCATGGCCCTTTACTTCTTGAAAGGGGTTGCGCCACAGACCCATTACCACCTTACCTATTTATAATTTGCGTAGAGGGATTATCGACAATTCTTTCAAAACTCCAGGCTCAATGTCAATTTCATGGTGCCAAAGTGTGTAGATGTGCATTTTAATTTCACATCTTTTCTTCGCTGACGATGCTTTATGTTTTTACAAAACCAACAAAATGAGGCTATGACATAAAATAATTGTCTGAAATTTTATGAGCAAGCATCTAGGCAACAGTTTAAATTTTCGAAATCAACTGTGGTATTCACTCCATATACAGAGACAAAGATAAGGAGATCAATTTGTGTTGTTCTTGGTGTCAATGAAGTTCTTAATCATGGCAACTACTTGGGCGTGCCATCTATGGTTGGAAGATATAAAATGCAAGTGTTTCATTACATAATGGAGAAAGTATCCAAGTGAATGCATGGCTGAAAATCGAAATTACTCTCCAAGGCAAGAAAAGATGTTCTATCATGAATAGTTGCTCAATCAATGTCGAACTGCCTGATATCTTTATTTTTATTGCCGTTGAATACTTGCAAAGACAGCGAGACTGTGATGAACGATTTCTTTTGATGTCATATAGGTCAAGATGAAGGAGGAATTTGATGGCTTCATTGGGAACATATGGCTACTCCTAAAATATACGGTGATCTCGGATGTAGAGATCTTCAACGGTTTATCTTAGCTTTACTGGCTAAATAGGGATGGCGTATTTTAAAGTTTCCATCTTCTTTGGCAGCAAGGATTTTAAAAGCTGGTTATTTCAGTGAAATTGAGTTTTTAGGAGTTGTTGTGGGCAAAAATCCAAGCCAAATTTGGAAAATTATTTGTGTTGCGAGATCAATTTTATGGAATGGATCTTGTAAAAGGGTTGGAGATGGTAGATCTATTCATATATGGAAGGTTCCTTGACTTTTCGACACTTTTGATCCTACTATTCAAATAGAGTTCACAGAGAACTCTAATTTGCGAATGGTGTCTGACCTTATAGTAAACAATCATTGGAATGAGGATATAATTCGATCCTCCTTCATACCTAGAGATGCTGAACTTATTCTTTAGATTCCTTTGGCTGGATCATGATTTGTGGATGATTGGATTTGGAATTTGAATAGAAAAGGAGAATCTGTTTTAAAAAAAGGGTATAGGGTGGCCACTGAAGGTCAACTTCTAGATCACAGTAACCCAAGCTTTCCATGGCAAAAACTGTGGCAAGTAACGGTACCGGGGAAAGTAGAATTCTGATATGGCAGATTTTACATGACGCTCTCCAATGCCAAGTTAGCTTGAGGAAACACCATGTCAAAATGGATGATCTTTGTCCAGTTTGTGGCGGTGCCCAAAAACAGACATTTACATTTTGCATTCTTGCTCTTTTGCTTGCTCAATTTTACTTCTGACAGCTTTGGGCCGCAATCTTTTCCATCTGCCCATCTTTGGTTGGATCATGTTTTTTATAACAGTAGCAAGGAGCAAAAGGAGGAGGGTGTATGACAATTTGAAGTATTTAGAGTCATAAAATGAAGTGGTCTGACAAAACAAATCTCACCACCCTCAACACATTCTAAGTAGAGCTCGGACTAGTTTGCTTGAATGGAAAGCAGTTAGATTATCTTCATCTATGGTGGGCCAACTTGTATAAGGTTTAGTGGTGAGGCAAGCTCCATTAACAAGCTAGCATAAGTGCAACATGGATGTGGCGGTCTTAGCAAATGGCTCTTTTGGCTTGGGAAAGATTGTACGTGATAGTAAAGGCCTCTGCTGTGTAGATAGACTCAGTATCGAACATGGTTGTAGTGATCCTCAGCTTGGAGAAGCTCTATGCTTTCGTGAAGCTCTGAGTTGGATAAAAACATTACCTTACTATCCTACTATGGAGACTGATTGTTTAATTGTTATTTAGGCTTTAGGTCCTTTATAAGATTTTTATTCCTATTTTTCTTTAATTATAAAAGATTGTAAGGCACTTTTTAATGGGTTTCAAGATTTTTCATGCACTTTTGTTAGGAAGTTAGCAAATCAAATTGCTCATTCATTAGGAAGGGCGGCCTTTTATATTTGGTTTTGAATGGAGATATGCCCTCCTTCTTTCTTGTTTGATTCGTTATCTTTAAATATTAATTAATTATTTTTCTGCACTTCGCGTGACGATAGTATATGATGTTTTAAAAATAAAAATAATATTTTTATTATAACAAATAATCATTTTCAATAATTCAAATATCAAATATATTATATTTACTAATTCCTAAAGAAATAAAATAAAAATTAACATTTTTTCATAGATTCTTGCAAAAGGATCAATATATTAATTTATACATACATAAATCAAGTTTATAATTAATCTTGAAATTTTTTTATTTTTTAGAAATATTTAGTAGGTTTTAAAATAATATTTATAAATATCAATTATTATAGAATTTGTTTTGAATAAATATTTTAAAATATGGACTTAAATCCAATAAAGATTAAAAACATAAAAAAATCATTAAAGTTTGCCCAGATTTGAAATAGGTAGAAAAATACTATCTTTTTCCTTTACAAAAGAAAATATATATATATATATATATATATATATATCAATTTAATCGTACTTTAATTGATCATTGAAAACTAAATATACTTTATAATTTCATCGCCATCACTGTATTGATCAAGTTTAAATTTATTAAATGCCACAAAAAAATAGTCTTGTATTGTTTTTTTTTATTAAAAGTATGATGTATTTTTTTTACGGTTTTATTTATATTGAAATAGATGTTTATATAAATTTCATAAAATAGAAAAGAAAAATATTAATGACATTGTTAATTATTTAGAAAAAGAAAGTGAAAAGTTTTCAAAATATTAATGACATTATTAATTTTATCAATTATTTAAAACTAAAAATATCAATTATATTAATTAAATTCTCTATTAATAATATTAAAAATAATTTTTTAAAATATTAAAATTATTTTCAACTCAATATATTAACATTGCCATGTAAGTAGTCTAATACTCTAAAATGATGCTACATAAGTTTTAAGACTCAACTTTTATATATTTATTATATAAATAAAATGCTTGAGCGCAATATTTATTAAAAAAAATTAATTCATACCAATCCTGTGTTAATTTATACCTCTGCAGGTAATACTAATTAATAACATAAAATAGTATTACAAAATTTTGTGATATCCATTTACACTAAAGAGTTTTATACCATCACTTGAGAACAAAAGGAAAATAAATAAATAAATATGTATTTATTCTGAAGCGAGGGGAGACCTATGCCCATAGTTTGCTCGTTTAATATCCGGCCCATGGCGTTTCTCCAAGTTGGAGCGTTGGGCCGCAAAGGTGTTACAAAATGTAGACCCATCTACCGGGTCAAATCGAACCGAATTGAGCTGATTTTTATGCCAAACTATTGTATTCAAAAGGGAGACATATCTATTACATAATAATATGCTATTAGTGAGGTTTCGTACCCCCATAAATCGCTTGCAGTTTATGTTAGAGCTTTGCTCCCCTCCATACCTTAAAAAAGAAGAAGGAAAACATATTTATAAGGTAATGAACGTGGTGTGTATTACTTATAAAGGTAAGACATATTTAGGAAGGAAAACATATTTCCATTCAAAAGAAAAAAAAAAAGAGGTTCACATTCATTTCTTGTCGTTACCAAACACACCATCAACTTTAATGCATATGAATTCTTAGGGTTTGTTTGGTAATATAAATAGTCATTTATACAATTGTTTAAATTAGAAGAATTCATTAAAAATAACAGTTTAATTAGTTATTTAATTATTTGAATTCAGGAAAAAAAAGTAAATAAGATTGTCAAAAAAAATTTAATCACTCTTTTGTAAAATGTTAAATATTAAAATATTTAACGTTCGATAAAAGACTTAATTAATCTTTAAAAGCTATTATAGTAATATATTAGCGAATAATACAATTAAAATTTAGCTTAAACATTGTAGTTAATAAATGAAAACGTATCATTATCTTTATTCTCATCTAATCGAGTCCATTAAAATTTATGTTTTTCCTACCAAATTTAATTTCTCAAAATTTACTTACACTTTAAAGTTCTTTCTCTACAATTGTGTGTTTTAATGCAGATATAACATTAATAGATTTATTCTAAAATAAAAAGTAAAATAATTTATGGGAAATAATCTATTTACCTTCCATTACTTTCCTACACTTTTCATTATAGGCCTAATAATTTGTGAAATAACATTTACATTTTTAATTTTTTTATATATGTTCGGTGTAAATGAAAATTCATCTAAAATCTACAATTTTAATTTTATCAAATTTATTGTACTTTGAACTAAATTTTTCTAAACTTGATCAATTGACAAATACATGTTATTAAAATTAAAAAAAAAAAATTAAGCATAAATGAGGAAAACTATATATTTAAAATAAATGAATTATTTTTTGTAAAATTTATTTGTGAATGAATAAATTTTATATGAATTTAATCTAAAAGTCGTGTGAAATGTGAAATCTTATTTGAATTTATCCCCATAATTACTTTTATCACTTAATTAGAAATATAGTTTGCCAAGGAAATAAATATGTATTATATATTTTCTTTTTGCTAATCTTAGAAAAAATGAGTTGGATTGGTTGGTTTTAATCAATATTCTTGCCAATAAAAAGCTACGTATAAATTAAATAGCAACGTTAAAAATATATGGATCAATATGAATATGTATACAATAATAATAAATATGTAAATATTTAAGTTTAATTATATCCTAAAAATTGAAAACAAAATAAACTTTTAGTATCAAAATTAAAAGGAAGAAAAGAGAAAAAAACCTCTTAATATTAGCAGTAGCATTAAAAATATCTCAAAAGAATTGTCGTTTAGTCTTATCAGTTGAAGTTTGATGATGCTTATCAGGCCCTAACCGAAGCTCCAAGTCCAATACTTCTATCCGGCTAGCCGAAGATCCATGGCTGCTAAACTGCATCTTCTTCTTCTTATTCTTATCTTCAGCTTCAGCTTCATCTTCTTCCTCTGTACAGAGATTTTTGTCTTTGGGAAGAATATGGTTAGGTTGGTTTGACTTTGCAATATCCAGAGAGAGCAAATTTTCATCATCGTCATCAGTAGCTTGTCTAAGCTTTGCCCTATCTTTTCTATGGACATTCATATGACCTCCTAATGCTTGTGCATTAGAAAACCCTTTCTTGCAAAAAGAGCAGCTGTAAGATTTTGCAGACTGCAACTCATCTGAGCTCCATATCGTTTCTTTAGACAGATTAACCTCCATTAAAGAGAGAGAGAGAGAGAGATAGGGATAGAGGAGAGATGGTCAACTGGTCGGTTGTAGGAGAGGTTTTCATATAGAGATAGAGAGGCAGGCGTAAACTAAATGAATTAATTACCTGATGTATTCGTTTTAATGACAAAAATGCCCTTTACGATTAATTCTTAATTATGTATATCAATGGGGAGATTCCCTCATTCTTAATCTTGAGAGAGTAGATTTTGTTTAACAAGTCAGTAATGGTATGCGGAAGTAAATATGACAAGAAAATGTTAGGTGTAGCTAATGGTAAATATAATTAATTACAGAATTTTGATATAATAAATAAGGTGAATTAAATGTGAAAAATAAATATTTAGATGGAAATGTTTTTAACCTAAGTGCATTACAGTCTCTTTTTTTGGTCAATCTTAAGAACCACTCCAGTCTAATGCATTGAAAAAGATAAATCATGAAATGCATTTCAATTGGAAAAGATAAAATTTGTTAGCCTTACCAATTGAATGAATTTCATTTCAGGTTTAGACTCATACGTAACACTTGGTAGTGCTCTCGAAGATCATTATACGAAAGCTTGTTCTGAAAAATGTAAAAATGGGCACTTATCTTTTTGGCATACGAAGAGTTTATAAATTATGCAAAATGATAATTAAAATATATGTATATATAGGAGCATTTTGGCTTGATGCTAATGTTTGGATTCAAGAGAACAATTAGTTCTATTATTATTATTGATTGGGAGCAAGTAATATACGCATAAAGAAATTAAAAACACACTGTAAGCCCTAAGAATTTTATTTAGAATTTCTTGAATATTTTATTATCCTTAGTTTGGCTATTTGTGGAGACAGAAGCAGCCCATTAGCTATTGATTAATCATTTAGTTAAGTCTTTGTTTATCTCTGCAATACTAAAAAGTTGCTCGCTATCGTCAAGCTAGCTAGTAGCAGGGATGAGCTTATTTATTTATTTATACTTGGTCCAAAGGATTGTTAAACCATGTTCATCCTTTGACGATTTCCTTAGTCCTTTTTTTTTTTTGCTACTATATATTGCCATAAACCTTACCAAAAAGATGAGAGATAGCTCTCGCTTTCGTTTTGTTAATTAATCATATAGATAAGAGTTAAAAGGTATCGAAGCAACAATATACATTTACATGTATTTCATATAATATTTTTTAGAATAATTATTTTTTCTAAATTATTTGGTAATCTTAACAAATTACGGGAGAGACACTTATATTCATTAAACATTATTACCATTTTTTATCATTTCTTAATATTCATTGAAGCTACATATATGTACTAAATTTGTTTTTTTATATTATTTTGTAAGCATATCATATTTAAATATTGGATTAACAGTTAAATTTTTATATGAATAAGATATCTATACTCTTTCTACGAGTTTAATTTGATTATATTCAAATTTCTTCCTTCTGTTAAAGAGAGATTTGCGTTTTTTTCTGTATAACTATCTAAATAATAAAAAATACTAGATAAAATCACCATAATGGTGATAACAATAACTCAAAACTAAATCTGAAAATAAAATTTTAAAATATGAGTAACAATAAATCTCAATATTTAAGTAACAATAACTAGATAAAATCACCATAATGGTGACAACAATAACTCAAAACTAAATCTGAAAATAAAATTTTAAAATATGAGCAACAATAAATTTTAATATTTAAGTGATAATAACTCGAATTTGAAAATTATTTACAAAAAAATAAATAAATAAGGAAATGAGTGACCATAAATCCAGTGAGAACTCATCGATGGCCGCTTGTGAAAGAAGAAACGAGAATTTGTAGATTTTAGATTTTGAAAGATCATGCTAATATATTCGGTTGTAGATATGAGTGTACATTAGGAGTAAAAATGAGAGAGATAAATAATATTTTTAATGAAAAGAAACTAAAAATAAAATTAACAATTACTAATTTGATGCATAATAATTAATTCCATTAAAAAATTGGACAATAAAATTGAGTAATTTTACAATTTTAAGGAGTTGGGAGAATAATAATGAGATGACATTAATTACATTTTGTAACATCCTTGAAAACAATAAAGAGAACTTTAATATAATATTTCACTATCAATTAATATAATATTTCACAAGCTCAAAACACACTCAAAATAGAAATATAAATTGGCTGATAATTATAAAAAAGAAAACTTAAAAACATATATGATAAAATAGCAACTGATCGAGACTTATTAAATATTTATAATTTAACTATTAGATACGAATTAACTATCAGCTGTATGAATTCTCTCGCCGTTTAATAAACATCCGCAAAATATAACTTTCAATATTTCTTTTTTATTTTATAAGTAAATTATAGTTTACATTTAGATTAACATGCTTAGAGTAGAGTTTGAAACGTGGAAGTAAAATCAAGTAATTATGGATTAAACAATGATCGAACCTGTGTCATGATGTCACATTCCTATTGACACTTTACTGGTACTTTTCTATTTATTACACACCGAATTTTCTACGTCCGATGCCACCGGCCGTTGGAACTTAGGTGGGGCTCAACAGCTCTGTGATGTGGCGACCACGGGTCCCACTAAAGCATTCTCGCCTGATGCAATGACGTTATGTGCGTGAAAACGACACTTGACTTGGCTGCCGATATTTGGAACCGCGGTCGATTCAATTCGGTAAGCGTGCGTGTTAGATGATCTTAATCAAGGTTAGATTTTCGGTTATTTTCCTTCTCCTCCTTTCCAAATAATATAGTAATTATTATTTGAAATAAAAAAAAATTTTTTAAATAAAATTTTATTCATTTATTAGCTTTAAGTTGAATTTGCAAGTCCAATTGCTTTAAAATTTTTTTATGAATGATTTTAATAATGAAATTTTTTTATAAAATTTATTAAAAATTAAAAAAATATATAAAAGTCTTATTTCATATTATTTTAAATGCCTTTTTGTAAAATTTTAACACAAAATTTTGATCGTTGAACTGTGAAGGTTTAATCGTTGTTAGCCATTAAACGGACAAACCGAACCGCTGAATAAAATTAAAAAAAGAGACATATATTAATAGGAAAATACGTACAGAATAGCGTTTGGTGGTCCAATATATGCAGCAACGGCCGTCCAAAATCATGATATAAAAAGTTTGGCATTTAATCATACGACCGGCTGTCCATGAATCTGGGTCCCTTCCATTCAATACAAGGACGTGGCAACCGACTGTTTCATCATCATTTTTCGATAAAAGTAAATACGAATGTCAAGTGAAGAGTTTAAAGACACGTGGATAAAAATGTGTGCCCAACTAACCGACAGTAACATTATTTTTTTCACAAAAAAAAGTATATATGTAGTACACGCCTTGTCCTTGTCCCTCATTCGAAGCTATCTAATGAAGGTTACATACTCTTTATGTATGTGATGTGACCTCACGCGATTGGGAGAGAACTCACCTCTTACTTTATATTTTTATAAATCAAAGGTTACTTTTCAATAATTAAGCAATATCCAATTTAACTTTTAATTAAGAAATTATTCACCATATTTTAGCAATCCTCAGCAAATTTCATTATTATATTCGGAGTAAATTGTTACAAAAATAATTTTATTATCCATTTTCAAATAAAATTTTTATATTTATCATTAATTAGTTTCAATTTGAATAATTTCATAAACTTAAAAATAAGAAATTTTCAATAAATTTTTGTTTATAATCATGATTTATACATAAATTTCGTAAAAAATATACAAACAATATTAAGGTCACATATAAATTCCAATGAAGCTAGAAATGAAATCCATTTACTAAAATGTAATTTGTTTAAGTTATCAAACGAACCTACCAACAAATAAAGAGAAAAAAGAAAAAAAAAAAAGCAAAAGCAAAAACTTGGGCTTGGGAGTGCAATTTATTGGGCTTTAAAGACGTAAATTCAAGACCCAGTTTCGGACTAACATGCAACATTTTCAATCCTGCTCAATGAGTTTTTGGTCATTGAAATGTGAAAAAAAAAAAAAAAGGGATCTAAACGGATATTTCAGATTATGTTATTGTTCCAGAAATAGATTAAGCCTTTCAGATTTTATTTAAGGCCCAAGAACCTTAGCGACATGATTATATAATAATAGGGTCAGGCTGCTTTTCCCTCTTATGTGTTGAAGTGTTCTAACATATTCTTTTACCAGACTAACCTAATTACCTCTCCAGACTAACGTATTCTTGAGCTAATTTTATTTTACTTTTAATTTTTCTATTAACGGGAAAAGGAAATTTCATATTTGAAAATGCTTAGGCCCAAAGGAATTCACATTTCTGAAGCAAGATTTTTTATTTTTTTATTTTTTATAATTTTTGTGCCAAAAGATCATAATACTCAAGAAACTACAGTTTTTATTTTACAGTTTTTACAAAGTAGAACGGTGAAATGCTTAAGAAACCACCAAAACAATTGGTAGTTTTTATAAACAATTTTTCTTTTCTTTTTTTATTATTGTTTTTGCAATAATTCATAGGATGAAAATGCTGAACAATATAAGTGGCGGTTTCTTGTGTAGAAATTTTATTTATTTTTTAATACAAAAAACTTAGCATAACAAACAGTAGGTGATATTTAATTGGATAAGTAAACTTTCCGAGAAAGTGTATAATAGATTGCGTTTTGTTTACACTTGCAATTTTACTTTCCCAGAAATAAACCATACAATTTCTCTTTCGCAGATGAAGTAACTTTCTTAAAAATGATTAGGGAAGTTTGTACTTCCCTAGCTAACTACAATAAATTTATTTGTCTTTAAAAATGTGTGGACTGAAGATGATAAATTACTGAATAACACAAAAAATGAGAAGTTTGAATTAATTAGGTCAATGTAAGTTTCTGAATTTGGTCAATAGTAGCTTTTCCCTCCATCGGATAAAAGATATGGATTCCAACAACTCCGTTTACTGGGAGAAATCTGAAAAATGTTTCCTTAAATTCAACGTAGATGGTTCATCGATAGGAAAATCAGGTTCAGCAGGTACCAAATGTACTGGTGTCATGCAAATCAAGCTGAAATGCTCGCAAGCATTGGAGATTTATGCTTCTTATAATATAACTCTGTCCCTTTAATTGTCGAATTGTATTAAAAAAATGCTGTTTTTTGGGCCACAAATAAACTATCAAGACATCCGCTATGGTGGATAAATTTCAATAAACTGAATTCCATCATTTTTTATCACAGGTATTTCTCATTCATGCAATCAGATCTAAAAACCCATTTGCTGATACCTTAGCAAAGAAAAGAGTTTATCAAGTGAGTCCTTTTTTACTAGCTCTTGGGATAATTGATTGGCACAGTTTTATTTTCCCTCCTTGCTTCTTTTCCTCACTCATGAAAAGAAGCTGAATTAATTTTAATTTTCTACTTCTGCCTGTAGGCTTTTTTTTCTCCTTTTTGAGGTCTAGGTTTTGAGGATGTACGGGAAAAGTCCGCGGAATTGGGTGTGGAATCCTAAATTAGGAGAGTTTTTCCTACTTGCTTCAAGCATTTTCTAATAATAATAATAAATTTATACTTGCTGATAATAAAAAAAATTTAAAATCATCTTAAGTTATTGAAGAATTCAATATATTATAACTTTATCTTTTCGATAAAATGTATTTGAAATATTTTTCTCAAACAAAAATATTTTGAAATCTTAATACATATTTATTAAGCAATTCGATCCAAGTTAAGTCGATCCATAGTGAAATTATCTTATCGGGGAGTCAATACTCATTACTAATCAAACTTTTTCCTTTAAGATTTATACATATTTTAAAAACTATTCATATTGAACCTCTCAAAATTTTCCAAAATTAATTTCTCCTTCTGAATGTTATATACTCTTTTTTAAAAATTTTTAAAGCCTAGTTTTGTCTCTCACTGAGGTATATTTAACTAGTGATCTGAAGGCTAGTTTATTCTGGAGTAGCCACTAGCCAGGGGGGGTCTGGCGAACATCAATCCAATTGGAACATCTAATTCTATCTCACCAGCTAATTAAATTTGAATTAGTAATTCTGATTTTGAAACTTAGATTTCTTTTTTATTTATTTTTGGGCATATACACTGCAATATATGACAGTATGAAGTAAGCTCGTGAAGCGGAACTTGTTCCCATGCAAATATACCCTTTAGTTGTCAAAACAATAATAAACATTTACTCCCAAAACAACCAACCAACCCACTTGCAATGGAATTATTTCTACCTACTGAAATTATGTTCTTTAAACAATAATTTGGAATTACGAAAAACCCTTTTTAACAGAGAAACCCACGCAACCAAAACAGGGAATAACTTGTCACTTAATTCCATTTTTAAGTCTTTAAAGAAACAGAAAAACGACATGTCATGCCCATGTGCATTTCTGCCTCCCTCCTTTACTTTGTTTCTTTGAAACTTAGGTCGCTGTGTTTGTTTCCAACTCATAACCATAATCAAGACAAATCCCAACCAATCAACTTTAAAACTCTCTTACACAGATTTGTATTACTTCGTAGAAACCGATGCAAACAATCCCAGTTTCCCTCTTTACCATATGTATATCGTACAAGACAAATAACCCACATGAAAAAACACTCAAATCATTAAAACTACTTCACTTCCTACTCTTTACTACAAGTTATTTGTTGTCTATGTCTTAAATTCCTTCTGCATCTCTCTTTCAGACTTTCCCTGAAAATTCCATTAAAGTCAATGTCCTGTTCTATTAAATTTCCCATTCATAGAAAAACAACCCATTTCTTAATTTGATTCTTGGATATTTTTCTTTTCTTGAGCCTATCTAGAGTTAGGGTTAGGGTTTGTTTACAAGAATTCATATATACATTAACTAATTTGTTATCTATATATAGAATCATATATTTTAATCTGTAATTAATTAGGAACAAGGGTTATGTTATCAAGAGGATGTACATATACATAAACTAATTATAAATGGAGGAAGAAACAAAAAGACGCATAGATAATGGCTATGCATCATGATGCGATAATATTCTCTTAGCAATTAATTAAAAATAAAAGACATAATAATAAATATAATATATCATGTGCAATACTTAAATGGAGTGATTCCCGGAGTAGGTAGAGAATTTGGAAGGATTATGAACAATAAAGAGATAATAAAAAGTGAGAGAAGAGAACACAAGTAAATGGACTTATATGAGGAAGATATTCAAACTGATCAAACAGATCTGATGACGATGATAATAGTACAAGAGAAAAGGGAATCGATGTTTTGATGTATCTGACTTTTGTGTCCTTGGAAATTAACCTATCTGTGTGTGTTTTACCGGTTTTGTTTAGTTTAGTTTTGCTTCTGATGGAATGTCAGTCATGTACTCAATGGGAAATAGTGCTTCACTCTATTCCATGCAATTTTAGTGAGTTTCTTTTTCCCCCTAAACCCGACTCATATACCCTAATCTCATTGATCGCTCTCTGTTCTAATTAACAGCCATTATTGACATCTCATCTATCTCACATACAAACACTGCCTCACCCGACTTGCTATCTTGCCCTAAATTAAGCACTTCTGCTAATCAAGACAAAGCTATAATGATTCAAACTTTTAACCTGTTATACTATACAGGAGAAGTCAAATAATCCTAAGTAAGATAGCATCTTATGGTGTTAACCTTGTTTCGGGTTGGTGACTATCTCTCTCTATAACTGTTTTTCCATGGATCGAACCCCACCTTGAACATATCATCTGTTGGACTCAATCGTGCTCTTTGAACAACGAACAAATAAGTAATTTTCTTTTGTTTAGCCTTAAACTTTAACACATGCATTATCCATGCCATAGGGAAATTTTTTCCACGAGTGATAAATAATATTAAAAAGAAAATTCTTAATAATGGAGACAACCCTATTTCTTGATTGCATACATGTTTCATTTAGGAAAAATACATTTTCATGAATAAATTTTGAGAAGAAAATGGGATAAATCAGAAAAAAAACACTCGACGCACAAAAATTTTCAGTGTTTATGACCATTATTAGCTTGATCCTATGAAAGTAAGCTTAGTAATGATTGATGGAACAGAAAATTAACTGCTTTATCATATACAAGGCACTGTTAATGAAATTAGCAGGCTATATATTTCAAGATATATAGATGAAGATTTCATATATTTTTTTTCCGTCATAGTATATATTTTGTTATATTATTACATGCATCTTGCTAATTCATAAACACTCATGACAGCAGAAGTGATCAAACTCAGAGGGGGAAAAAAAAAGAACAAGAGATAACCAGTAGTTCTAAATATATCAATATGTAGTTCCTGAGGGTTTCGGCAACTACTACTTTACCTTAGACGGCCGGTCACCAAGCCTGAGTTCAAGATCCAATTCCTCTCTAAAACAAGGGCTAATTTCAAATACCTCTGACTGGACGTGGTTATGTTTCCTTCTTTTGCGAACTATAGCCTCCTTCCCCTCTACATCATCCTCATTATTGTCTGTTATTGTTGGGCATGTTCGTCGAACCACTAAATTCAAGCTCACAGATAAATCAGTTTTCACACAATCTACCTTAGCTCTACATTCTGTAGATTCTACAATTCTTGAATTCTTCTCTGCTTTGCTTCTGGGATCTGCCTTATAGGAATATCCGTCCGTCACGGCGGTTGGAGGGGAAGATCTAGGAGATATGGATTTTCTTCCATCTTCTCGTTTAATATTACAAGAAGAAGAAAAAGGAGGGAAAAAATTCTTTTCATTATTGCAATTCAGTTGACGAGTAGGTGAAGGAGGTGATGCAATATTATTAATAGCAGAAGGATTAGAATTAGGGTTAGGGCTATAAACCAAAGTACAAATCTGAGATGGATATTGATAATTACCCAAAGAAGAAAATTGATTCTGAAAGAGATTGTGATGATTTTGATGGTCATGATGATGATTAACAAGTTCATTGTTGGGGCCTGGAGATTGCTTTAGTCTAGCTCTGTCTCTTCTATGGACATTCATATGACCGCCCAAAGCTTGAGCAGACCTAAATTCTCTTCTACAAAAGCTGCAAGAATAAGATCTTGGTGGCCAAACGCAACCGCCTAAAGAAGCAGCTGCATCTTCTGCAAAAGCTTGTTCTTCCCATGAATCTTCGTATGGAGGGTGAGAATTAGTTGATTGTTGAAGATGATGATTTGAAGTCATACTGTGTTTTCGCTTAGTCAACATCCAGCACCTTGCTTGCTCCATATAAGTATTGAAGATGAAGATGAAGAAGAAAAAAGCATACAGAGATTAGAAAGAAGAGGTGAAAGAGAGAAAGAGAAAATGATTTGGACTCGGTATGAGAATATTGGCGGATACCCTACCTTATTTGTCTTACTGTAACTACTTCTTGGTCTATCTATCTATGGTAGGTCTAACACAGTCTACTATTTAGTAAACGAAATCAAATGTTCAGAAACAGGCTTATTACCAAAAAAAAAAAACAACAAAGAAAGGCGATGCTATCACTGTTACATTCATTATTATTTTTTCTTTTCATTAATCTAATATAGAATTTTAATTATAATGTTCAGATTTCCCTAAGTAGATTTCAATCTAAAGTCATTAACTTTAATTTATTGCGTACTTGCAAAAGAAGCACTTGAGTTTTAATACTTTCGACAATTCAGGATCATGAACTTCTATTTTATGGCAATTTTATAATTTTGTTTTAATTCTATCCCTAATTCAAATTGAAGTGAAATTAAACTTGTGGCAACTCTTGATATCGGTCCACTGAGAGATAAAATACTTTTAATGACCATCCATAAAAATCAAACTTTCAACTTCATTTAAAAAAAAGAGTGTCGAACCACTCGTTTCAATACTTATTACTATATGTTATTCATAAGTTGATGCTAACATAAATTCCACTTCTTGCAACAAATATATAAGACTAACAAATTAAATATAAGTTTTGTAATGAATATATATGATTTGGAAATGAATTAAATATTCGTCCATAGTCTGTTTATTCTCGGTCTATGTTATGGATCTAATATCTACTGCTTTCGAAATTATCCATAAGTTAGAAATGAAAACTACGATTGCATGGTATTATTCAAATCATGTAAAATATACATATTATCCATAAGTTAAACATGTCTTATTTTGATTTGGTGTTTGGTGTTAAACTGCGAATCAGTCAGCTCATGTAATTGCTCAGGCCGATGTTTCTATGCCTGATTTTGAATGGGGGAATGCTGTCTTCAATATTTGTATGAAATTCATTCTTTTGATTCTAATTATATAAGCTAAGGTAGCTTGTTCTTTTTATAATAATAATAATAATAATAATAAACTGAATGTTACGTTTAACACTACAAAACAGTATTTCTTCAATATAACTCCATATATAAAATTGGTAATACAAAATATCCAACCGTAAAGAATGGAATGTCCTGCTCCACTAGAAATTCATGCTATCTTGCTTGGCACCGTAATACAAAGTCATTGGTAGCACTACCATAAACATTTGGTAGCATGGTCAACATGCTACTAAAACTTTGCATAAATGTTGCGTATTATTTTTAGCAACAAGTATTAGTATATTTTTAGTAACAAGTACGACAGCGTAGAAATCCCTGAAATTTTTATTCTTCCGGCCTATGGTTTACAAAATAATTATGGAATGGGAAAGGGGAAAGATTAATGTATAAATAGAAAACACATTGGCGTGGGTCCTATAACCCTAACTTATGCGCAGTTTATGTGTGAACTCAGATTATGCCTCACTGAAATGTAGAGATCCACCTTGAAATGCTCCAAGTATGCTTTAAATGTGCAAGTATTTAGGTTGTATTATTGACACTTCCTTTGGCTCTTTATGCATAACCCACATAAATATTTTAAATTTTTTTATTGTCAAATTGAATTTATTTTATTAATTTAAATCCAGAAAAAACTTAGCTTATTCAAGAAATTATACCCGAGTCATAAGGTTTCCCATTTATACTTATTCTAATTTGGACAAACTAAATAAAAAGTCTAAATATATAGGAGAGTAAAAATCTTTTCTTGTCTGATAAATAATACAAAGGTTGATGGTAAGTTTATTGTACTATCCTTTCTTGAATTACTGACCTTGATGCTGCTATTTGCCATATTTTGATCCAATAAAAGCAAGCCAAAACCTGAGAGAACCATCCTACGAAACTATATGGATAGCAAAAGAATCCCAAACTGATAATTATGTGCATTTATTCCAACGAAAGATTCGAAGTATCCAAGCACCAACACACGACACAAAAGTT
Organism: Jatropha podagrica; assembly: GCA_947857235.1. Classification (NCBI taxonomy): domain Eukaryota; kingdom Viridiplantae; phylum Streptophyta; class Magnoliopsida; order Malpighiales; family Euphorbiaceae; genus Jatropha; species Jatropha podagrica. Next base: position 90,139 of record CANUEP010009244.1, read on the forward strand.
CCCGGATAAAAGGAAAACAAATAACCAAATTAAGAAACAGAATTATTCATTCCAATCCAAGCTAAAGAAATTGCAGCATCCACACCCATTTTTGCCGAACTATCTGCAAAAGTGTTCTCTTCTTTGGGCAGAACATTATTTGCCCATGTATTCTGATTTTTATAATTAAACTTAGAACTCTGCTTTAATTAATTAATTCATAAAATAATCATTATAGAATAATATGTAAACGTATGTTTGACCATAAGTTGACTGACTAGATGGCTCGCAATATGTGCATAAACAAATTTGCAATCTTTCTCCTTTGTGATGTCATTTAAATGTCTTGTATATACAGAATTTACAGTTAATACTTATGTGTCGTCTTGTGGATACAAACAACACTTTTAAAATAAAATTCAAAAAAATGATGCATTTTATTTTAAAAGTCTACAATAAGAGAAAAGGTAATTAAGTGCAAAATTGCAGTGTTCATCTACAAAAATCGGATTTAATATTTAAGGATTGGAAAGGAAGATCTTATTCTAATTGTATAAAAATCAAATTCATTTAGGAAAATATTTTTTTTTATTTGTCAGAATAATTTTATAGGACATTAACAGAGGCTAATCTTTCTTTAATTAAACTTATTAAAATGATAAAAAAACTCTCCAAATCACAAACCTCCTGCTCTTCGTATTTCTTATGTTATTGCAATTTAAGCAGATTTAGAAACTCAACACAACTCACAATCTATAAAATCTATTAGCGCAACCCATTATGGATGGAATGAATGTTTTTATTATTAGGCTTCGTTTGTTTCCATAAATAACCTGCACAAAAATATTTTACGTAATTTTTCATTGTTCGGAGGCATTCAGAAAAATAAATTAACAGAAAATATTTTCCCAATTAAAGAAAAATTGAGTCGTTTTCTCGAGAGAGAAACATTTTTCAGACATTAGCAAACCTTATAATAAATTCATATTTTTTAATTTATTAATCATTGTAGTCACTATCATCAATCACCATTTATCACCGACCACCACCACGAGCCACCGGCGACCACCACCATTGGCCAACGACGGCTTTCATAATTTATAATTTTTTTTTTGCATTTTTTTCATATTTAATAATCAAAATTTTAAATTATAAAATCTCTATTATTATTAATATCTTTTTTTGTCAGTAAGATAAAAGACTTTAATAATTTTAACTAACTTTTAATATTACAACTAAATAACAGAAAATAAGTTATTTGGAAAATATTTTTTCCATGAATATATTTTTTACCAAGTTATTTTCATATAAATTATTTTATGAAAATAAATAAAGCATTAATGAAAAAGGAAAAACCGAGCTCGAAACTTTTCAAATTCTGAGTCTCAACCTTAGCCATTAAATCAAGGCTTCATTAGCGAGTTAATTTCTAATTTGGTTGTTAAACTAATAAACAAATTATTCATTCGTATTTATTTCAATTTAAAAAAAAATTATTTTTAATATTTTATAGATAAAAAATTAAAAAAAAGGTAAGAAAATGAGAATATAACGTGTACAATCAACGTACAGCAAATATCATGAAAAAGACTAATTATCTTTTAAATATTTACAAGTATTAATACCGCCAAAAAAGCTAATTCAAAATTATAAAAATACTAATGATTTATATAAAAGAATATTTTTATTATCATTATAATATATGAAAGATAATTAAAAAAATTTATTGATAAAAATTGTGTATTCAATTATTTTGAAGATATAATATTTGTCATTTTTAATAGTATATATGTACTATAACACATAAAAATAATTTTTAGGTTGTCATTTTCGAAAATAAAGTCACTATCGTCACGTTTGAGTTACTGAACATTTTATAACCATTGATTACTCTCAGAACTCACCCCTATTCCCTAACAACTAACCTCTAATCGCTGGCAGTTGAGTTGATTACTGATGGCTTATGCCTAATAGTCCCTTAATGAAAAATTAATAATAAAAAATCAAGAAAACTTGGATTTCTAATTTGCATAAAAAAAATAATAGAAAAATTGTCTTCATTCCAACTTGCTTCCAAAGAAAAAAACAAAACTTTAATGTAGAAAATAATGAAGGTTAAGAAATTAATCAATTAATTATTGGGATACACAAAGGATATTTGCTGTGCGTCACATTACAGATGACACCAAATAGTGTTGAAATCAACCAATCCTTATTATAATAATTTTTTTTTCTTTGGGAAAATAGAAAATTAGGTTTATATGTTACTATCACTATTAGGACAAACCATCTCCTGGTCCTAGGAGCTATCAGGTTTCAAATGTTGATGATTTTTATGTGTAACTCTCTTACTAATTATAAGATCAACTGATTTCTGAATTTTATATAAAAAAATTAACAACACTACCCTTCATTAGCTACCTAGAATTCATTTGTAATGAAATTTTTTATATTTGGAATAGATTGAAAAATTTGAAAATTTATGGTTTGGCTATGATCAATTATTTTTTGATTATGGTTTGTGCGATTGTGATTATTATGGTTTAATTCTATTATGAATATGAATGTTTGATGCTTTTACTATTGTTTTATGGGCACTCGGGTAAGACCCGAACTTTTAAAGAGCTCAATTCGGGCCAAGTAGCCCTTTTTATTTCGGACCCATTGCTCAGTCTTGGCGGATGGTAATGAAAAAATGTCGGCTTATTAATGAAGAGTACTTGCGCGTTTTGAAGTATAGAAAAAAAGGACAGTCCGAAAAAATAATAAATAAAGACAAATGGCACTTTGGAAATTAATATTATAAGTTTCACATCACGCGTATATGTGTATTTAATTAATTTAAATAGCACGTTGCTATCCCCCGTGAAAAGCTTAGTAATGCAATCTTTTTTTTTTTTTGGAAATATTATATTTTTTTAGGAAAAAGAATAAAATTACGCGATTTAATTTGGTCTTTATACTCTCCAATTTGGTCTAGATTTATTTTTGGAAATAATTTTGATTTTCTTTTACTAAAAAATAAAAAGTAAATAAAATTTAAAATTTAAAAAGATATATAACAATTCCTTTTCTTTGGTTGCTTGAAATATATTAATTTGACCGGTAAATATAACAATTCCTTTTGAAGACTCAAAATGTTTTTAGAAAGACTTTGATTCAACCCATTTGACTGCTTTATAATTTTCAACTAAAATCTAATTTCAATATATGTATAAAATAATTAAAGAATATCTAGAAGTGGAATTTGGTTGCATATCCCTATCTTTGTCCTTAAAAATTTATATATTTCTTTTAATAAAATATGATTATTCAATAATTAAATAATATGTGAGAAGAGAAAAGCTCATTGCTTGCTTGTGAAGGCAACTTTGGTTGATATTGATTAATATTTTAATTAAATATAATAAATTAAATTGAAGATAATACTTTCCATTCCTCAACGCTATCTAACAGTTACGGCAAGGAACGAAAATACACTCATCTATTAATATTTGTATTTATATTAATATTTTTCATGGCTTCTTCTGATTGTCAGTTTCTACATATATAGAATTTGCAAGTTTCAAAATTTGTTTCCTTTTTTTATTTATAATATTAATTTATTAAGACAAGAGATTAACAAATTTTATTTTATTTTTTAAAAATTAAAATTAAAATGCAAATAAAGATATATTTATTTCTAGTAGTAAGTTTCAATGAGCCGATTGAATTTTGTTTGTTTCAGCATATTCTTGTAGTTGATGATGTCCAACAATTAGGTCGTTTTGATAAATTTTTTATTTAGAGGAATTGCTAATTGGTAGAAATCTCTATCAACTGCTAATTGATTTGTTTTTATATTATATTTAGGCTTTATTAACTAAATAAAGATAATTGCTAATAAAATTATTTTTTCAATTAATATTTTTTAATTTACAATTATTTCAAATAAAAAACTTTTTATCAATTATTATATATATTCACCTCGATTAAAAATATTTATATTATATATTATAATACATATAAATAATTATGTTTTTAATGGTTATTTTATATTTTAATAGTAACTACTGAATTAATTCTATCAAACACTAACGTTTACCAATTAATTGCTATTAGTAATCAACAATTAGCTACCGGTTATAAACAACTATTATCAGCTATCGGCTAATATAAACCGTTGAATCAAATGGATCCGAATTTTTAAATCATACAGTCTATAGAAAATTTTAGAACGTAATTGGTATTATTGATAGAGTATGTAAATCTGTGATTTGGGCTTGGTTTTAAAAATTAGCTTCTATTGTCTACCAAAATACTGGCTTGGTTATGAAAAAGCCTGCATTTTGGTAGACAATAGAAGCTCAGTCTATAGAGCCTGAGTAGGCCCATATGATGATACATCTTGCTTATCTTGTTCACGGCCCATAATCCACAACACACAACTGAAATTTAAACTATGAGATATTATACTAAATATCAGTTTTTAAAATTTATTTTTAGGAAAAGTCATTTTGATTTTAAAATTTAAGCTATTGTTATACTTTTTACTTTTATCCCTTTTTTATTTTGCAAGGCATTAGTTTGTTAGTATTTTAATATTTTAGTTTTTCCTTTTTTAATTCGTTTTCTATTTTCATAATTGTTTCCCTTTTTCAGTTTGTTTTCTTTCTTTTTTTTTTTTTTATTGCTGTTTTTTGCGGATGACATTCTTTTTTATTATTCTTTATGCATTTCATGCCGACATTTCCACAAGCGATGATTAATAATAATTTATTATTATTATTATAGACTTTTAGTTTACAATTTGATTTTTATTTTTGTTTTTGTTCTTCCATGGAAAATCAATTACTAATTTATGCTTTCATCTCCATAGAAGTTTTTTTTTTTTTTTTTTTTGAAAAGATAAGGTAGTGTTAAACTCTCAAAAATTTGGGAGAGAACAATTGTGATTAACCCGATTTTAAGATATATTTAGCGTATATATAGTAGAGTCCGAATAGTCCGTATCAAATAAGGATTCCGAATCCTGATTAACTTCCTATTTAGAGTTATTTTAGGAGTCTATATATTTAACTAGAATTATTTATTATTATATATTAACAGTAGTCTCCCCTTAGTTATTTGGTCATTTATGTCCAAATGGATGTTTATTACTATTTTTTATTATTTATTTATTTTATTTCTTCTTTCTTTCTTTTTTTTGGGGTTAATTATTGCTTTTGCGGAGCTCGCCAACATTCTTTACTTCCTCCCCTCACTACTCATGACCGCAACCTTGCTGAATCCATCAAGGCTAAGAGGCTCGGGTCAGTTGATCTGAAAAAGGTGATAGCTGAAAACTATCCCCTTCGATCACCTAATGGGCCCGTTCGGCCTAATCCCTCCGATCATGGTATATGTTGTTCCTTAATGGCTCCTGTTTATGATTAAGCTAACTAACTTAGTTTAATTTTCATTCTTGTTCTGTGTAGGTATGACACCAAAGAAGGCATCTGGATCCAAAATGTCTAAGGTCGCCGAGGCCATAAGGTGGCGAGCTTCTCCTAATGCTCCTGTAGAAGCGCCTCCTTCTGCACCCATTCCTGATCGGACTCCAGCAAAGCCTACTGCTTAGCCAGTGGTGAGTCCTTCTGCTCCTAGTCCCTCTTCCGAGCCTTCAAAGAAGAGAGCAAGAGAAGACATTCCTTGTGCTTCAGCTCAACCCACTGTTCCTCCTTTGGGTTCGCTTCCAACTCAGAGACCTAAAGTTGCGGATCTCTGCTCGTACTTTATCAATAGGTACGGGTCACAGTGTACTGTTCAAGATAATTGTCCCAGTCGAGAGCTAGCTCGGGACTGCCTCTTTCATGCCGATAGGCTCTTCTTCGAGCATTATGATGATTGAAGGACTGCTGACTTTATAAACCAATGTCTCTTGCAAGCTATTAAAGCCAACACTCTCCAGTATGATCGACTGCAAAAGCTAAGGTCTGCTAATGTTGATCTGGAGGTGAAGTGTAATAAAATTGATGCTACTTTGAAGGAAGCAGCTGCATCCATGAAGGCCCAGGACGAGCAGCATAAAGCCGAGCTGGCCTCTCGTGATTCGGACCTTGAGAAAGCACGTGAGGAGAATTGGAGCCTGGTGAATGTGAACAAGGAGCTGGAGATGAAGGTAGGAGAGTTAGAGGAGAAGTTAAAAAGATTAGAGTCCGAGCTCAAGGAGGCGAAGCGGAGGGAGGAGTCTCAGGATGATGATCTGGCTCAAGCTTGCCTAAGCTTGCAGATGAACATATTATCTGAGCTGCGGGTGAGGCAACCAGATATTGACTGGGGATGGGTGAATGATATTTACCTTATGATGCTGATGGAGATGAAGAGGAGAGGCAACCTTCGTCAAGAGTGAGCTCGCCCGCCTTATCCAATTGAGGTGATTAGTGTAGTTCTATTTAGGGAGAATTTTTGTAATGCTTTTCTTTCGTAGTGTAGGGTCTTCTTGTAAAAGTTTGCAGTTTTTTGCAAGGACTTTAATTTAATGAAAATATCCTTTGTTGCATCTTCCACTTTTTGTGTGTTTTTAGTTTTCCTTACCCTTTTTTTTTTCGAACGTTTCTGCTGTTAATATGGTTGTTTACTTAGCATCTATGTTGTTTGAATACATTTGGCGAGTAGGTTTGCCTTTCTCTTCTTTTTCTTTTTGTAGAATGTTCAAGGCATTCCTATCTCTTTTTTCTCTTTTGGCAAAATGTCTTATGGGAGGACATCTAGGCCGTGTAGGCCATGGGGGAACAGTTAGGTCGCATGGGCCCCATGTTGCTTAGCCCATGGGAGAACATATAGGCGGTGTAGGCCTTGGGCGAACATCTAGGCCACGTAGGCCTTGGCCTTGGGCCGCTTAGGCCATGGGAGAATATCTAGGCCGCGTAGGCCTTAGGCCACTTAGACCATGGGAGAACATCTAGGCCGCGTAGGTCTTGGGTCGCTTAGGCTATGGGAGAACATCTAGGCCGCGTAGGCCATGGGAGAACATTTAGGCCGCATAGGCGTTGGGCCGCTTAGGCCATATGAGAACATCTAGGCCGTGTAGGCCTTGGGAGAGAACTTGAAACTTAGAGAAGTAGGAGGAAAAAGAGGAACACACTTAGTGAAGATCCTTCGGGAAAAACTTGATGGACCGTACCTCTTATTGGATCTGAGGTTCAGTACATCAAGTGAAAAAACCTAAGGTCTTTTTTTTATTATATATGTGAAGAAGATTTTGTTACATATTGAAAAAGAAAGATACACTTTAGTACGCTCGTTTGAGATTATCGGCATTCCAAGTTCGAGGAAGTTCGTCTCCTATTTTTCTCATATTGTAGGTTCCTGACCCTATTTGTTTTGTGACTTTATAGGGGCCTTCCCAGCTTTGTCTGAGCTTACTTATTCCTGCTGAACCCTTGGTTATTTCTGCTTTTCTCCACACTGCATCACCTTCTTTGAATTGTTTAGCTTTAACCTTTTTGTTGAAATATTGCCTTATCCTTTGCCTATAAGCCTCAGTTCGAGTTGCTGTATCTTCTCTGACTTATTCTGTTAGGTCCAAACTTATTTTTAGCCTTTCATTGTTATCTGGCTCATTGTATTCTCCAGTCCTTTTATTGGGTATCCCAATTTCTACTCGTATCACTGCTTCTGTTCCATACACCAGGGAGAAATGTGTTTGTCCTGTTGACTGTTTGGGTGTGGTTCTGTACGCCCATAACACACTGTTAAGCTCATTAGCCCAGTTAGCCTTTTCTCCATCTAACCGCTTCTTTAATCCTTGCAGGATTGTTCGATTTGTGACTTCAGTTAGCCCATTAGTCTGCGGGTGAGCTACAGATGTAAAGTGTAGGCTGATATGCCACTCTTTACAAAAGGATTTAAAGGCCTCTGAATCGAACTACTTCCCATTGTCTGTAACTATCTTGTGAGGAACCCCATATCTAAAGATGACATTGTTCCTTAAAAAAGTTGATGATCTAAGCTGGTGTGATGGTGCTGAGAGCCTCTGCTTTCACCCACTTAGAAAAGTGATCATTTGTAACCACCACAAACTTTCTTTGACCAGTTGTTGCAGGGAAGGGTCCCAAGATATTGATTCCCCATTATGCAAAGGGCCAAGCCGAGGTTATTGGTTGCAGTTCTGATGAGGATTGTCTAGGAACTCTATCATATCTCTAGCATGTCTTACAACTGCAGATGTATTACCGAACATCACTTTTCATCATGGGCCAGTAGTACCCTATAAGCATGATCTTCCTGATTGTAGCATCTAAGCCTTCATGAGCTCCCCCAATTCTTTTATGTAACTCCTTGATGATGTAGTTTCCATCCTCTTTGGTTACACACTTAGCCCAAGGGTGTGATTTTGACCTCCTGTAGAGTTCTCCATTATCCAGTGCATAGCTCACCGCTTTTCTACATAGTTTGATAGCTTCTTGTCTATCGTCTATCTGAACATCCTTTTCAAGAAAGTCTATTATTAGGCGCATCCAGCTATCATCACTTTAGGTAACCAGGATTTCTTGCTTTTCAAAGCTCGGAGAGGTCAATTGTTCCACTGTAATTCCTTCTACTAAGGCTTCTCCCCTGGACACAGCTTTAGCTATGGCATCTACTTCCTTATTGTTTGTCCTTTCTATTTGTAACAGTTTCTAAGTGCCTCCGCTTTCTTCTATTCTCTTAATCAAGCTCGGTTCTTTGGTTGTGAAAGTGCCACTGGCTTGACTCACCACCAGCTGCAAATCAGAGAGAATATGAAGTATAGGAGGCCGCACCTCCAAAGTTAACATTAAGCCCGCTATCAAACCTTCGTATTTTGCACCGTTGTTAGTTGTTGGGAAGTTTAGGCGAACTGCATGTTGTACTTTTATTCTCTTAGGTCCTTGTACGACTAGCCCTACCGCTGCTCTTAGGCTTCCCAAAGCCCCATCTGTATGAAGCTTCCATATATCCCCTTCCAAGCTCGGCTTTTTCGATTTCGAACCCTCCATTTGACTTTCACTAGAGAATTCGGCTACAAAATCGGTCAACACCTGTGCTTTCGTTACTGTGCAGGATTGGATGTTCGGACCATTCCACTAATCTCCCTGAGGTTTCAGCTCGGTATAAAACCTTTTTTGAGTGGATAAGAAGTTCGGACAATAATAGTGTGCGACTGGAAGTAATGGCGTAGGCGATTGGATGTTGTGAGGACAGTGAAGGCTAACTTTTTCACAGATGGATAGCGGAGTTCGGCTCCCCTTAAGACTTTGCTTACATAATAAACAAGATATTGCTCACCATCTTCCTCCCTGAGCAATATAGAAGCCACCGAATTCTCCATAGCCGCCAAGTATAAATACAAGGATTCGTCTTTCTTAGGTCTACTCAAGAGTGGAGTAGAGGATAGAAACTCTTTAATATGATCGAAGGTGCGCTGGCACTGATCATCCCACTTGAACACTCTCAACTGCTTTAGTGTTCAATAGAAGGGCATGCACCTTTTAGCCGAACAGGAGATAAATCTTCCCTAGGCAACTATTCGGCCATTTAATTATTGGACTTCATGAATGTTGGCAGGCTGTTTCATCTCTATGATTGCTTTGATCTTCTCAGGGTTCGCCTCTATTTCTCTCTGAGATATCATGAACCCTAAGAATTTTCCTGCTTTGACCACAAACGAGCATTTTTCTAGGTTGAGTTTTATGCCTAACTTGTTCAAAATGTGAAATGCTTCTTGTAAATCCCTAGGATGGTCATCAGCTCAGATGCTTTTTACTATCATATCATTTACATATACTTCTATTGTTTGGTCAATCTGATCCTTGAACATGTGATTGACTAGTCTCTGATACGTTGCACCGGCATTTTTCAGTCCGAAAGGCATAACCTGATAGCAATAGGTGCCTCGATCCGGAAGGAAATTTGTTTTTTTAGCATCCAATTCATTCATCTTCATCTGGTGATACCCTGCTACTGCATCAATAAAGCTGTACACTTCATATCCAGCTGTGGAGTCGAATAACTGATCAATGTTACGCAAAGGGTGTGAATCTTTAGGGCATGCCTTGTTCAGATCTGTAAAGTCAACACAGAGTCTCCACTTCCCATTGGGTTTAGGCACACGGACAACATTTGCCAACCACTCCAGATAATCTACTTCTCTTATAAAGCCTACTTTCAAGAGTTTATTAATTTCTGTCGCTATTACTTGTTGCCTTTCATAGCCAAGATTTCATTTTTTCTACTTAATCGGCTTAAAACTTAGATCTATGCTAAGTTTGTGAGAGATGATGTTCAAATTTATCCCTATTATATCGCCTGCAGACCATGTGAAACTGTGTATGTTATCTCTCAAAACTTCTTTCATGTTCTCCTGTACTTCGCTCGGTAAATTAGCTCCCATCTTTATGCTTTTTCCTTCCTCAATTTCCCATGTAATTAGTTCACACACCGATTCAGGACTAGAGTCTCCTTTAGGCCTTGGGATGTCAAAAGGAAGGCGTTTTGTGTACTGATCTTGCAATTCTTCCTCTGGCATCCACATAATTGGTAAAGTCATTGGGAGACCCTTTAAAGCTACCATATAGGCTTCTCGTGCAGCCTTTTGATCGCCTGTCATAGCCATTACTTCACCTCCATCGGAGTAGAGTTTCATGGTTAGGTATTTGATACTTGTTACTACCTCCAGCTTATATAAGGCAGGTCTTCCTAATATAACATTGTAGGGGAATTGAAGATCTGCCACCATGAATTCTAGCTTAACCCTTTTAGACAACTCTCCTTAATAGAGTTCCATGTCTAAATCTATCGCTCCTGCTACCTAAACTGGTTTACCTGCTAAACCCATAAGGGGGGGACAGATGCGTTTTAACTTTGCCATATCCAGCTTAAGGGCTTTAAATACTTACATGGTTAACATGTTAACCGCACTGCCCCCATCCACTAAGATCCTCTTCACCAAAAAGTTCTCCGAAATGCCCTCAATCACTAAGGCATCATTTTGCGGCATTCAGACCCGCTCTCCATCACTCTCAGAGAAGGATATAGGCTGCTTAGGTTTAGCTACCTACGGAGGAAAAATAGAGTATATCTCTCTGGCTTTTCTTTTCCTTGTTGAATTATCGTCACCACCCATCGAACCACCGAATATGGTGTGAATAGTACCCACAGTCCGAACATCTCTATTAGGCTAGTTCGGCTGTATTTCTTCTTGTTTATTTTCCCTTACAAATTGTTTCAGCTCACCCATTTGTATGAGGCGCTCAACTTCTTTCTTCAACTGCTAACAATCATCAGTTTCATGGCCCACATCTCTGTGGAACTCACAATATTTGCTTTTGTTCCTGATACCTGTCGAATCTTTCCTCATTCTCTTAGGATATTGACATGGGATTCGGTCACCTTGTTCCTGAATCCACAACAAGATTGCCGATTGTGGTTTGTTTATCGGGGTGAACTTGGGATCTCGTGAAGATTCTGAACTTCGGGAGTAGGGGGTTCGGACAGTATAGTTCATTCGAAATGGCCAGATGGGCGACCTTCTCCTGGGTGAGCGCCAACCCCCAATGGGCGAGTGTCTTCTGGGTCTATGCTTCTCCTCCTTGGCTGGCTTGTATTGTTGTTGAGTTTCATAAGCTTCATCTAGCTTAGTATACTTATGGGCTCTCGCCATAAGTTCTGGAAAAGTGGCAGGGGAATCAATGCTTAGATTTTCAAATAGCTTGTTGTATCTGCAGTTTTTGGTCATCGCACTGAGTGCCACCTTGTCATTCAGGTTCTCCACCTGCATGGCCACCCTTTAGAATCGAGCCACATATTGGCGCAATGTCTCACCTTCTTCTCTCTTTAGGTCCATCAGGTCTGATGAAATTTTTCTAGATGGGATGCAGATTATGAATCGAGCCCTAAAGGTTGCGGCTAGTTGTGAAAAAGAGTGGATAGACCCTGTTTTAAGTGTTTGATACCACTGCTTTGTAGCGCCTTTGACGGTGATCAAATAGACTTTACATATAAAATCTTATGAGTTAGTTTGTAGGTACATGATGGTTCGAAAAGTGGCTAAATGGCTCCTAGGATCAGTGTAACCATCATAAGATTGAAAGGTAGGGAGTTTAAATTTGGGTGGGAAGGTTGCAGCTAGCATGGTAGGAGATAAGGGCGAGTCTTGACGAAGGCCATAATCTCCGTTCTCTTTTAATTCCTTGCATTCTTGCACTATCTCCTTAACAACATCTCTAAGGTTCGCCTCATCCAAAATCTGGGTGTGGCTAACCTCTTGACCACGGGTATGAATAGGTTTTGACTCAACTTCTTGGTATCGTTTGGAGAGAGAGTTAGCTGGGTGTCTAGAAGAAGGCGGATGAACCTTTCCTTCGTTAAAGAGTGGGTCTGCGGGTTTGGGAGGTGTAGCAGGATCACCGCCAGGTGTGGAGTCCTCTAGGATATTTTTCAGGACAGTGGTGAACTTTGAATAAGCTTGGGCTAAAGCAGCCGCTACTTGGGATTGGTTACAGGTGGAAGGGTAAAGGTGATCGAATGACCAGATTCGCCATGTTCGTTGGTTAAGTTCTCCATGTTAGGGTTTTCAGTTGGGTTAGCGGCCATGATGATGAGCAGGGAGCTGAAAGATTTGCGAAGGCTAGGGTTAAGGAGAGGTTGAAGGTGTGTTCCACGCTCATCACACCAATTGTTAAACTCTCAGAAATTTGAAAGAGAATAATTGTGATTAACCCGATTTTAGGATATATTTAGCATATATATAGTGGAGTCCGAATAGTCCATATTAAATAAGGATTTCGAATCCTGATTAATTTCCTATTTAGAGTTATTTTAGGAGTCTATTTATTTAATTAGAATAATTTATTATTATATATTAACAGGTACGACTCTCAAATTTTTTAGATTAATACTTTTATATATATATATATATCATTTAATTGGTTTTTTGTATGGATATATGCCTTGTGTACATCGCGCGCGTGTATCTATACATAGAGAGACCATATTTATCGTTAAATGAGAAAATTTAGTTTTTCAATTGTTTGAGTTCTTGGATTATAGAAATGAAATCACAAAATTATTTCGTATGGATACCTAGTTTTTCTTTTCTTTTCCTAATTTTGCTAATTTTTTAGAGATTATCGTGGGTTTAAGAAGAGGCGTTTAGTTTGAGGATTAATTCTACTTCGACTTTGTTTTCGGCGTGCTTATTAAAGGTATAAACAAAATTAGTTTGACCAAAATCAATTAAAAGTTATACGAATGGATTAATATTTCTTAGGCACTCATAATTTGATTAATGTTACTCCAGATTTTAATAAATAGATTCTCCATAATTTATGTGGAGTAATTTATTCTAAAATATATATTTAGATATGAACTTTTCCCTTTCGTAATCTATTCTCCATAAATATATGTGGATCGAATTTATTGATTTAAAATATTCAATTTATATTAATAAATCAATAATTTTTTATTCAATCAAACTCATTAAATGTGTGAATTCTCAAATTATAAAGTGATTGGATATAAAACCATCAATAAAAAAAATTCAAATAATTTTAAATAATATACAAGAAAAACAATTATTTCAGACAAATTGCAACTGCCCATGGGTCTTATGGGAACAAGGGACTATCTATTTCTATTAGAGAAAGCCTATTTGACATTAGTGAGAGTCATATTCTTAAAAAACCCTTATTATTATCCATAATAAATGTATCATATTACTTAATCCTCAAAATTTTCTCAATTTTAATATTTCCCAAATGGTTGAAGTTTGTGAATATGTCTATCGTGTCATGCGGATGACATGGTGATTGAGTTGGCAAATGAAGTGAGGATGGTACATTGTTCATGTAAGTTTTTGTTTTTTCCTTCTTTTAACTACAAAATTATAAGGAATTCAAAAGATATGATTGAATCTTCATCAATTGGATGCAGGGCAACACAAACAATAGTTGTTTTCTTTTAGAATGCAATGGATTAGGAATCCGTTGGATTTTAAAAAATTTAAAATTTGAATGGTATTCAATTTAAAATTTTTAGAGTCTATTCAAATCTTAGAGTATTCAATTCAGATTTTTATAAAATCATAAAAATCTGATAGTATTCAAATATGATTTTTTAAAAAATCCTTATAAATTTGATAATATTCAAAAAATTATTAATTTGTAATGGTTTTATAAAATTATATAGATTTTGGTAAATTTTAGAGTACTAGACATAGATAAAAGAATCATTTATAAATTCATCATTCAATCCAAAAATTTCGGTAATCTTTTTAAATTAGAGTCTCAATCAAATACACCCCCTTTAATAAAACGGAAGCGGAACGAGTACCTATGAATTTTAAACTAGCTATATTGATATTCATTTAAAAGTTTACCATCTCTACCCGTTCTAAATTCCATTTAATAATCTATTTAAGTACTCATATTTAAATCTGTTTAAATATTTATTACTCATATCTATTTAAAATATGTTTAAAATATCTCTTAAATGGGTAAATACCCAAGAATCTTTAATTATTCAAAATTTTAATTTATTTAAAATACATTGTTTGCTAATAATGGATAAAATAACCACTACGGACTTGGATACATTTTTTCATGAAATTATCTAAAATTCTTCCTTTTTCGGCTTTAACAATATTTTTCGTTTGTTTTCTGAGAAAATTCTTGTTAACTCTGGTATCTTCATCTGATTTTAATTTGAATCTGTTTGCAGCTCTTTAATTAATCTCAATTCAGAGTTTTCTGATCCGGCAACAATGGTGAGATGTGGAGTGAAGCCTAATCTAGAAACCGTGGATATAATAAACACTGCGACCAAATTAGAAATAGGCTTTATGCTTTTATATCTCTTCAAAATCAAATTCAAAAATGGAAATTAATGTTCATTTTGAATATTTTTGTATGGCTTCGTAAAAATAGTGACTAATGGGATTAAAATAATATTAAATTAATTTTGTCAATACATTTTAAAAAATAAAAGTTAATGAATTTTGAATTCTGATTTATTACAAATTTTAATTTAAACTTTCTCATGTACTATTTAGACGAAATGGAATCCCCCATTTGGTTCCAAAACCTTGGCTGTCTCTGTCGGCTTAATACTTGTTAATTAGGCCGACCAAACACAACTAGCCAACCAGGCATTAAGTACAAAAATAAAAAGACGGTTTTGTCTACCAGATTGTCCATACGACAATCGGAAACGACGATTTCGCATGCCGTGAAACAGTGACTGATAAAGCCAAACGATGTCTAGATGCTGGGTGGTCGTTCGTCGAGTTTCGCATTCCGTCTACACACAAATTGTGGTCATTGGTCCCCGTGCATACCTTAATGTAGTTGTCGTTGACTAGGCACTTTATTATTTTTGCCTCGGTTCTAGAAGCGGGTCCATTGTTGTCTGGCATGTTCCGTCGTCGTTCTGTTTCTATAGGTACTCCACGTCGAATTTTATATATTTTCTTAATATATGTGCATTAGTATTGGTATTATTTTAACATGTGCTAAGCTGAGCTCATTCACTAACCTTGACTACTGATTAAGCTATTGAAAAAGGAAAGAAACAGAAATGCAACATAACTTAGAATAAGGACTATGTTTAACACGCATTAATTGAATACTATGAAACATAATTACAAAATGTTTTTAATTAGAATCTTAGGATTCCATTTAATGTTTATGCTCAATGATTCGAATCTTATGGGTGAATCGGTATTAATAATAAATTTTACAATTCAAATTTTACGAATCGAGTTGATTTTCATATTAAATAATTTTTATATCCAATCATATCAGTTGATAAGTCAATATAAAGAATAGAAAAATATAGTTATATTACAATATATATATTACAAGATAAAGATAATGAAGGACTTGAATTTGGAAATGATAATGAATCATTATGAGAAAACTTTACTGGCTTGATAGTTTCCCTTTGTGTTATATTAAATTTTAATTTCATAGTTTGATATTTTGAACTTCACAACTATACAAGTCATTAAGTTCTCTTTCATTTTGTGTTTAGTAAATGATTTAAGAATGAAATTTATGTAAATACATTAGTTGTAATTAGTTTTCAGTATCTTTTGACAGAATTAATGGAAATATATCCATAATATATACAAATAATTAATTAATTTAAAAAAATTATAATCTTACAATTCGTTTCTCAATTCTAAAAATAAAAAATTTGATTCTCAATTTGACAACTATAATCTGTACTCATTTAAAAATTTATTTTTAGTACCCAAACCTATATCGAGCCTAATTATAATTAACCGTTTAAATATCTGTACCTGTTTAAATATTCGTTTAACATTAAAATATTTTTATTTCAAAAATAAAAAGAAAGTAAAAATTATAAAATTATTATTTGGACTTAATATTTTTAAAATATTAATTAAACGAGTAACGGATAGTGATTACTTGAGTTCTTGAATTCATATATAGCTGGTAAATATATTACTTGAACTCGTCCTAAACCCGTTTTATTATTTATTATCTGAACCTGTCGACATTGGATCGGATCAAGTTGGGTAAAATTGTCATTCCAATTGTAAATCCTCTAAAAAGTCTCTTCACATATAGGAGTAATTTTCATAAATAAAAAAAAAAAATCCATCTATTTATATATTTCTGGTCCTCAAAAAAGAAAAAATCTAATCTTAAGTAATTGAATATTCAAACTACGTTATAGTTATAAAAACTAATTTTATGAGATAAATTATTATTATCTATTGTTAATTACTTTAACTTAGGAAAATTCAGAACAATAAAAAATTAAGAGAAAAGAGAGAGATTTCTACAAAAAGTATTTTTCAATTTAAAAAAAATATATAATTCATTAATTATAATATAAAATATTACAAATTGTCATATAAAATTAGATACGAAATTTTACTATTTAAAGTTAATAGAGTTATCTTTTAATAAATCAAATTCTATATATTTTTTTGAATAATAAAACTAAAAATAAAAGATACAATATTAAATGACTTGAATATAATCTTGAAAAAAAAAATATTTTTATGGTTTCAACTAGTCATTTAATTAATTTAGATGACAAAATAATAATTCTTTTAGATTTTTTATATCTGAATTGTTTTTTTATAAAATTTTAACAAATTAAAAAAATTCTCTATATTTTTTTAAATGATATAATTAAAAATAAAAGCGATAATATTAGATTCTTCTACTTGACAATGATCTGGACAAAAGATACCAAGGTTTGCCCCTACATTTATGAGGATATGATTTCGACTTGATACAAGGCAACCATTGGGGCGGAAGAAGAAGCTAATTGCACCAACAGGAGAGATTTAATATGTGCAATTCCATTACGAGCGCTTGACAATTTTCTGCGGACTGTGTGGGCGCCTTGGTCATGATGGCTGTTTCTGTGAACTGAGGTTACAATATAAGAAAGAAGATTTGAAGGTTATGTGGGATGGTTCTATTCGGGTGCCGCCAAGAAGAGCAAACCAGAGGCTGAGAACTAAATTACAATAAATTTTTGAGAAATTCAACAATCACTATATAAAGAATAAATATGTATTAATTTAAATATTTTAAAATTAATCTCTAGTACTGAGTTATTGTTTATTAAATTATTTTCACGTTAAATAAATTAAATTTATAATGCATGTTTATAAATTTATTATATTGTAAGAAATGATATTTTTATGAATTTTAAATTTATATTCATAAATATTGAAAAAATTTAATCCGAATATTTTTAATATAGAACAAAAAAAAAATGAAAAATCAATCATGTTAAATTAAATCAATTATTAATTTATAAAAATTAAAATAGATTCAAGGGTTAAATTAACCTAAAAAGTGAAATTGAATTTTTTTAACCATTTTATTCAAGTTC
Source organism: Jatropha podagrica (assembly GCA_947857235.1). NCBI lineage: Eukaryota > Viridiplantae > Streptophyta > Magnoliopsida > Malpighiales > Euphorbiaceae > Jatropha > Jatropha podagrica. The sequence continues at coordinate 107,980 of CANUEP010009244.1, forward strand.
AATGGTTAAATTGATCTAAAAGATCAAATCTGACCATTTTGATTCTACTAAACAAATTTAAGGACCAAATTGAACTTTATTTATTATTAGTATCAGTATTAGTATTTTTGCATCTTCATTTAATTGCCGGGTGAGAGATTAATCTATTCATACATATTTAACGCGCTCCAATCATCACAACAAACTATTATTTCTTATCTTCATTTGAAGGAAACACGATTTATTAATTTAAAGTGAACTATTTTTTATTCATTGCTACCGGCAATCAAGTATTGATATTTAATCTACTTGTTTAGTGCTCAGTTGGGCAATTAGGATCAAAAATGGCAGAAACAGAGCTTGGTAGCAGAGACCAAAGGTGGTCTCTTAAAGGCATGACTGCCCTTGTCACTGGTGGAACCAAAGGCATCGGGTTATTTCTTTTTCTCTTTTCATTCCTTTTCATTCCATTTTCATATTTTGAGTCTTCTACCATTAAATTCTTAGTTTAGTGATTCTATTATGTTTGTGAATATAGACGTGCAATAGTAGAAGAACTAGCAGGCTTTGGAGCCAGAGTTCATACATGTTCACGCAACGAGAAAGATTTTAACGAAAGGGTTAAAGAATGGAAAGCTAAAGGCTATGAAGTAAGCTTCTCTGTTTGTGACCTCACTTGCAGAACCCAGAGAGAGAAGCTGATTGATGCAGTCTCCTCTGTTTTTGATGGAAAGCTCAACATCCTTGTAAGTTTAATTATTCTCTTGTACAAGTTGTTTAATTAATCACATTTCTTGGAAGAATTTTTTTAAAAAACAGTTTCAAAATAGAAAAATGTAATTACTGATAGTTTTGTTTTGGTGGGATTGCCGTTTTTCAATTCAATTTACCTAAATATTCAAACACGACTCGCTTGTAAGCGAGTTCAACTTCAGTTGGAGTAGCTCAACTAATGAGGCATATCAAGTCAACTTAAATGTTATATACTATATATAATATAATAATTTGTTAAAATGAGCTTCAATTCGATTTTATTTAAATTTTAATTTAATGTTAATAAATAATTTTCCTTGTTTAAGATAAGCCTGAGCACAACAAATTATTTAAAATATCTTAAATCGAGTCAAGTTTTGAGTTCAATTCAAACGAAAAATAAAACTCAATTAGATCTCAGTTGAATTTTCAGTTTTCTAATCGAGTCAAATTTGATCTTATTAATTTATCAATTCGATCTATCTTAATTATATTCTCAAGAACCACTAGAAAGGTTTTCTCACTCCGGCACTAGAAAATTTTTATTAATCTTAAATATTAACTCAATTGATAAATGAGTTTTTTTTTTTCATTTTAACATTAGTTAATCAATGATAATTTTTATTATCTCTAATCGGTTTCGAGTAATGTTTTTATTCAAAATATATGATTTATGTGATCCTCTCCTTCCTTGTACTAATTTTAGAAAGTAAATCAGACTCGGTTCATTTTATAATACGATATCGATGCACTGTTACATTATGAGACTGTGTGGTGATTGCATTTCATTTTCCATTGAATCAGGTGAATAATGCTGGAATAGTAGTCCTCAAAGATTGTGTGAATTATACTAGCGAAGAGTACTCAAACATAATGAGTACAAATCTTGAGGCTCCATATCATATAAGTCAACTAGCACATCCACTTCTCAAAGCATCAGGAAATGGAAGCATTGTTTTTATATCCTCTATTGCTGGCATAGTCTCTTTGCCCATCATATCTGTATATGCAGCCACTAAAGGTATATATGGCTTAAAAGATAGTTTGCTTTGTCTCAACTCAACTGTTCAGAATAACCAATTCGCAAGTGTTTTGTTTCCTGCAGGAGCAATCAACCAATTGACCAAGAATTTGGCTTGCGAATGGGCAAAAGACAATATTCGCACAAACACTGTTGCTCCATCGGGTGTCAAGACCGAAATCCTGACAGAACCTGTATTTTCTCTTCTCCTTTGTTTTTATTTTTTTTTATATGCTTTGTCTTCAAACAATTATTTTTATTTTTATTTTTTACATAAAAAGTTTATTTAAACACTACACTAAAAATTAAAAATCTTGCTTCAGGACCTTGCTATTATAAAGGCATACGGTGGGGTATTAGATCGAACTCCAATGGGTCGCATGGCGGAGCCTAACGAGGTATCATCGGTGGTGGCATTCCTTTGCCTTCCAGCTGCTTCATACATAACTGGCCAAATTATTTGTGTGGATGGAGGGATTACTGTAAATGGTCTTTCACCAAATTAAAACCAATATTTGTCTCTACCAAACTTTAGAAAGCATCTAAATTGTATTTGCAGCTGTACACTACTAGTTAAAATCTGGGATTTCGCATTCTCAAAAGTTCTAAGAAGTAAAAATATAATTCAAACAATTATGTTCTGTTGTATTGTATTATGTCCTTAATACAAGTTGTTCTTTCTTCTTTTTTTTAACAAAGAAAAGGGCACGTACTGCGTAATGAGATGTTTTCATAGAGAATCAAACTCTGATCAAACAGATAAATGATAAGGCTTTTACCATCAGGCTATCATCTCAGATGATTCTTCTTAATACAAGTTGAATTCATTTAAAAAAAAGTTCATTATATAATTAATATTAGGGCTTAAAAAAGCCTAAATGTATAGTAATAGGCTGTATGAGTTGAATTTTGAAAGGTTATACTTTAGAGTGGACAAGTTAGCAAGGAAAAAGAATCAGCTATTTCTATTCTTTTGCTTTGCTTTACCACAAGATTTTTTTTTTTATAGAAAAGATGGAAGTTATATACATTTTTCGTTATCAAATAATATACTCCAATCTCTCAAATTGTGAATTTCATTTATAAATAAATTTTCAGTAAAATTTCATGAATTTTTTTTATGTATGACATGCTAAATTTAAAATATATAGTTCACTTCAATTTAATTACTGGTCATAGATGTAAATTTGATCCAAGAGTTCCAAAATGCATATATTCTTGGTTGTAAGTTTGACAGTAATAGGTTATATTCTTTTGCATATTCAATTAGAGAGATATTTTATTTATAGAAAATGTCATTTTTCATGAGCATCTCTTTCTTTTCTCTACTGATGATCCTCAGGATTCTTCTCTTTCCCATTTTCATATACCCATACACTCATCTTCTTCTTCTATCCCTCATTATACTCTTCATTTCAGCTCCTAGACAATCTTCTAAAACTAGAAAACCACCAATATATTTGTAGTGTCTTCTACTCTTGGTCTCTAATAAATCCTCCTACTCATCAGATAATTTTCATCCTTTATATTTTATATCTTCGGTTCTTTTCTATGAATATCTATCTCCATCATAACATCAAATCACCTTTTCTTTTTATTACTCCTAAACCTAAAACTTATCACCAAGCTTTACAACATGAACGTTGGTGACAAGCCATGTAACACGAGATTTTACTGTTCTTGAATAAAATAATACTTAGGATTATTTCTGTAGTATTTTAATAAAAAGAGGGGGGAATAATAAAATAAAATAAAATCTAATTAAATATTGAACTTAATTAGAAATACTTATTTTATTAAGTACTAGTTTTAAATTTTTACATTAATAATAACTCTCTCACTTCATCGTACTCTCACAAACTAAAAATGTAAGATATATAAAAAATGCTAAACATCTTGGCTATTTATAGCCAATACATGAAGAATAAAATAAAATTTTCTTTTCTTTCTGTCAAATGGTTGGTTAAGAGACGGTACCAACTATTAATTTTTTTTTTTTTTCTTTCTTCACGTTTTCTTTTACTTCCTTTCTTCCTTTTCTTATTTATCTTTTATGTCAATATGTGGGGCCTAGCAGGACCTCCACTTTTGACTAAATTTATTTTATTTTATTTTAATTTGTGATTAATTTTAACACTTCTCATCACTAATTATATTTCTGCATCACTTCTCTTGAGACCATACCAATCAGCTTTCGAAACTCTTCTATTTTTGTACTGGGTAATTCTTTGGTAAAAATATCAGCCAATTGATTTTTTTATTTTTTTCTTCATTATCTTAATTTCATCTTTAACTACTTTCTCTCCTATGAAGTGATTCTGCACCTCTACATGTTTGCTTCGTGTATGAAATACTGAACTCTCAATTAAGCTGATTGTCGAAAAATTATCACAATAAAATAGTATTGGATAATTAATTTCTTGATGCAAATCTTTGACCAACTATATCAAGCAAGTGCTCTCTTATTTTGCCATTATCGGTGCTCGATACTTTGCTTTTGTAGTTGAAAGTGACATGGTTGGTTATCTTTTACTGCACTAAGTAATTGCTCCGAAATTCAAACTAAATACCTAACCTGTAGTTCACCTTCTTGTGCCATAATCACCAACATAATTGGCATCAAAATAGCCTTCTAATTTGCAATCGACTTTGCTCTTGTAAAATAACATGAGATCAAGTGCTCCTTTAATGTGCCTTAAAATTCTTTGAACTGCTTCCAAATGAGGCTTTTTCGAATGTTGCATGAATCGACTTGCTACTCCAACTGCAAATGCAATATCTAGTATTGTTAGTGTCAGATACATTAAACTTCCAACTATCTATTTATACATTTTTGTATCCTCCAAATCTTTGCCTTTCAAAATACTTAGTTTGATGTTGATCTCAATTGGAAGAACAAGAGATTTACAATTGAGTATTCTATATTTTTGGAGTAGATCTTTTGCATACTTTTGCTGGCATAAAAACACTCCTTCCTTTGTGCATTCCACTTTTAATATGAGAAAGTGAGTCAATTCTCCAAGTTTTTTCATCTGAAAGCGAATTGATAAAAGCTCCTTTATTTATTGGATTTCAGTCTCATCATCTCTAGTAATAATGAGATCATCAACATAAACTAGGATGACTGCTAACTTCCCTTCTCGAACTTTGATAAATAAACTAGAATCAACTAGCGTAAGTATATAACCATAGTGAATAAGAAACTAAGGAATTTTTCCATAGTAAACTCTTGGAGCTTGTTTAAGTCCATAAAATGTCTTTTTTAACTTATAAATATATTGAGGACAAAGCTTATGTTTAAAACCTTATGGTTGCTCCATGTAAACTTCATGATCCAATTCTCCATTCACAAATAGATTACTCACATCCATGTGCCACAAATTCCATGACTTACAAGTTGCAAGTGCTAGTAACACATGAACAATTATCTTGGCTACTGGACTAAACGTCTCATCATAGTCTAGTCCATATTGTTATGAAAATCCTCGAACAATTAATTGAGCTTTTTATTTCTTGATTGATCCATCTAGTCGGTTCTTGATCTTGTAAACCCATCTACATAATATGGTTCTACATCTTTTGGCTTTGAAACTAAATCCCATGTCTGATTTTCTTTTAAAGATTTAAACTGGCTTGAATCCATTTTGCTTTTTGGGATGCCTCTTGATAGGATTCCAGTTCCTTTTCAACTTCCATGAGTACAACATTAGCATAGTTTAGATTTGACTTCCTTTGCTTAACTGATCTTCTTAGCTGTGGTGGTGATGGCTGTGGTAGTAATAACTTTGATGTTGATTGATCTTTTAATGTACTTGTTGACTAGTCCTCCTTTTCTGTTTCTTAATAAACACTTATCTATCATGGCTTTTTTTGTGGTACTAACTGTAGAGCAAATTCAGTACTTTATTGCAATTCTTTTGATGGTTGTCCAAATCTTTCTTGCAATCTTTCCTCCATCTCCTTAGATTGAGGTAGCGCCACACACTGTGGGGTCTACTAGGACGATGTCTCATCAGATACAACATTGCGTGAGACATAGCATATGCCATTATTTGGATCACAACATCTCCCTTCTTTTCTAGTTTCATCATATCCCACCAAAATGCATCTGATCACCTTTTTATCAAATTTACTTCGAAGATGATAAGACACAAACACATAACAGACACACCCAAATACTTTGAAGTGACTTACAATGGGTCTCATTTTTCTCAATTTCTAAAATGGAGATGCAAATTCTAATTTTGGTTGTGGAAGCCTATTAATTATATGAGCTGTTATTCTTATATATTCTACTCAAAATCGACCAGGAATATTTTTAGCATGTAACAAGCTTCGACAAACTTCTACAAGGTGCTTATTTTTCCTTTCAGCAACTCCATTCTACTGTGGTGTGCCTGGAGAAGTCAATTATCGTCCATTCTTATATTGATGAAGACAAGTAGAGAACTCATTAGAGATGTATTTACCACCATTATCTGTATAAAGGCATTAGATTTTCTTCCTAACTTCACTATCAACCATCAACTTGAATTCTTTAAATTTTGCTAGAGTTTCAGATTTTTCTTTCATGAAATAAATCCAAACGTATCTAGAATAATCATCAATAAATGTAACCATATAATGCGTATCATTTATCAATGATTGTTTTACTTTTTTAAACATGTCTGAATGAATAACCTCTGGTGGTTGTTTGGCTTTGAAAGTTGAAGCTTCGTATGGTAGTTGATGCGCCTTCTAGTGCTGGCATCCTGCACATACTGTTTCAGTGCGTACCTTAAGATTCAATAGTCCTCTGAGGACTATCGAATCATTAACTTCAACTTATGATAGTTTATATTTCCAAGCAATGCGTGCCACAAGTCCACTGTCTCACTACTTCTTGTTTTATCAACATAGGCGTCCTCAACTAGCATCACATACATGGAATCTACTTTTACTCCTGTTTTAGGTGTATCAATAATTTGAACTTGTTAACACACCTTGACATCCTTTGGGCCAAAAATAATAAATTTGTTGGAGTATATCAATTGTGAGATCGGCAAAAGATTTTTCATTGTAGATATCATCTAGCTGCACCTGCTTTTCATTATGATTGGAATCAATCACCATACACCCAATATGGGTAATTGGTAATTTTGAATCATTTACAGTTGTCACAACTTGCTTGCCTTTATATTCTAAAAAATTATGAAGCTTGCCGTTATCTCCTATCATATGACTAGAACACCTATGATAAAAAATACAGTCTTTCTCATAATTAACTCTAAGAGAATAAATAACACTAGAAGCTTGTTCTTCTTCCTTCACTAATGCCATGAGACTGGGTACTTTAATTACTTCTAAACTGGACCCTTATTGCATTATTGTCTTACTTGCATAAAATGTCTCAAGATTCCATTTTGGTTCATTTTGCTGACTAGTACTTGCTATTGGTGCATTATCTTCTATGGTGTCTTTTATTATGCCAATATTCTCTAACATAATGTCCCTTTTTGCCACATAAGAAACTACCAATTATTCTTGAATTGCCTCTATTGAGCTCCTCCAAATTGAAAATTTTCTCGTGTGTGGGACTATTTCTGTTGAGCTACCCCTGGTTGCACACTTCCTAGTGCTTTTCTCTCTGTTTGGCCATGCACTTGATTCCTCCTTCTATTGGTGAAGAGCGCCACCTCTTCTGTATTTGATGAAAACCAACCATTTACTTTGCTAGTTGTTAATAGATTCTCCAATTCTTCAACTGAAGGTTGTGTGGGCTGACCTTGTACTGCAATAATAAATCATCTGTATTGAGTTCATAAACCATGCATTATTATTCACCTCATTCTATCATTGTTAATTGTGGATGCCTCATCCAATTATGCAATTTCTCTATAAAGAGACTTCACCCTTGTGAAGTATTGACTAATTGTCTTATCACATTGTGCGATAGTTATTGGCTCACTCACATCATTTTTCTATGCAAAGCGAGAGGCAATTGTATCTTAAACCTCCTTTGGTTTGTTAACTTCTCTAATGTGCTCCATCATTTCATCTTCAATTATCGTCTTAATAGCGAACATGTATTTTTCTACTTTAATCTTTCATTTCTTTAGAATATTATTATCATCTTGAGGTAGTGATGTGGTCTCCGTCCCAGCAACAACCTCCTATATGTCCTGACCTTGCAAGTATGACTTTATGTAGGTCTTTCATATACTGTAATTATTGTTCTTGAGCTTCTTTATTCTCCCGACATTACTTGATTTTGACATCATGTCTTGATTTTAGCAACCTCGCAATTTATCAAGAATGTGTGGTTCCAAACCAATAAACTTTTCAGTTCCAAACTATACATGAGTAGAATCTTGACAACAATTCAAACCAAGTAATAAACCAAAAAAAAAAAAGTTTTTATATGGAAGATCAATCTAAGCTACAACCAGAGAGCATATTAAAAAATTTCTTGATTTATTACTTGATTAGACCGAAGCATTGGCTCTAATACCACTTATAGGATTATAATAGGAAGATGGAGAATAATAAAATAAAATAAAATAAATGCCCAATTTAATATTGAATTTAATTGAAAGTACTTATTTTATTAGATATTAACTTTAAACTTTTACAACAATAATAATTGTCTCGCTTCACCACTCTCACAAACTAAAAATGAAGGATATATAAAAAATGCTAAACATTTTGGCTATTTATAGCCAATACATAAAGAACAAATAAAATTTTTCTTTTTTTCGTTAAATGGTTAGTTAACAAGCGATACCAACTCTTAAAATTTTTTTTTCTTTCATCACGTTTTCTTTTACTTCCTTCCTTCCTTTTCTTTATTTATTTTTTATGTCAATTTATGGAGTCCAGCGAGACCTCCACTTTTGACTAATTTTTATTTATTTTATTTTAATTAGTGATTAATTTAAACAATTACTGATCTCCTACCTGGGAAAAGTGCTACAGTGCTATAGGATGCAAATGAATCTTCAAAATCAAATATAATCCTAATGGTTCAATAGAAAGGTATAGAGCTTATTTTTTAGCCAAACGTTACACACAGACAAAGGGCATCGATTACACTGACTCATTCTCCCTTACTGTTAAAATTACAACAATCTACTTATTATTTCCTTTGCTGTTGCTCATAATTGGCATCTTTACCAACTTGATGTTGACAATCTTTTCTTTACCGAGATAACCACAAAGAAGTTTACATATTCTTACTTCGAGGCTATTCCGCTACTGTTACATAACCTAATCAAGTTTGTCATCTTCAAAAGCCTCTTTATGGCCTTAAACAAGCAAGCTGATAGTCGTTTTCCAGCACTCATTGCACTTATGTTGCTTAATTATATGGGTATTGACAGACTGGTTATGTCTTCTGTATGATATATGATGGGATGATGAATTTCTCGGTTGCTTGTCTATTCGCAGAAATTACTTCATTTGGGAGACAATTTCTATATTTTCTATTCTTTTTGGTACTTTGCAAATCTTTTCTGCTATTTAATTGCATTGTATTATTCTAATTCAAGCATGAGCATATAAGTATCTTTCATTGACTGGATTTATTTCCAAGGAGAGTTTGTTGACGTGGCACTAATGTAACTAAAACAACAATTTGAGATTTCAATTTAAAATTGTAATTATTGAAATTGATTTATTTAAATATTATGATCCGCCTAAATATGAAAACACATGTGATCTTTTTTTAAAAAAAAAATGCAAAAGTTTGGCGCGATCCTCTTGTCTATATTCAAGTTATTCTTTTTCATGTTAATGAAAGTGTCGGGCCATTAATTAAAGGCACTTGTACATAATGACTTATTTGAACTAAAGCAATTATTTTACTCACCCCCATAGATATTTTAAAGCACTTACTTAATTACTTTCGATAGAGATTTTTTTAGTATATATAATCACTTTCCATAGAAAATAATTAATTAATTTTTTCTAAATCCTAATTTTAGTCGCTGTTTATTAGTAATTATCCTCTACTTTCTACTTTCTAATATCTTTTTCGTTTTACCTTCTTTTACTTTTAATTTTTTTTTTTGCTTTAATAAATTTAGATCTATTCTTTTATAACACATCTATCTTTTTGGTTTTGTTATAACTGATTGTCTCTATATTTGAAGTTTTTTCTCCCTTCTTTGTGAGGGTTTAGTCTAAATAAAATTATAATATTTAATTTTATTTAATTGGAGATTTTAAATATTGATTTATAGGTGTGGATTTTCAATCGATCGAGCTTAGTAGTGTGGTCTGTTCATCTATTAATGTTATTGACACATAGCGACAGAAACTCATCTGTATTCATCATATGTTATAAATTATTAGAAAAGCAATCCAGTTATAAAAATTTCAGATGAGTTATTATTTTGACGTCCAAATCAATTGAAGGACTAGTTGCTACTATGAAGATTTATATATTTTGTTAATATCAACTTCAAGTAGAAAGAACTAATATTATATTTTTTTTAGTTTTAATTTCATTCAAAAGGATATGAATTTTTTATTTCGTTAAGAGAGTAATGAACTTTGTTAGATGCAAATAGTAAAGTTTCATGTTTGATCTATAAACTTATTTGTAATTCTTAATATTATTATTAATGAATTATATTTTAAAAAAAAAGAAAAAAAATAATTTATTAAAATTTACATATTAGAAATTACAATGAAAATAACTATTAGTATTTAAAATTTTAAATATGGTATAATAATTTTTAAAATTCAATCAATTCTATTTCATATTATTTTCTAAAAACTATTAAAATAGATTCATGAATTATAGTATTAAATTCACTTTTTTTTTGAATAAATTAGATATTATATGCATTTTTTTAATGAATTCAGATTTTAAAATTATTCAATTTCAATTAAATAACCAATAATAAATAATTAAAATATAAATTTGTAATACTATTATATAATTTAATATTTACATGAAATTTATGTATTTATAGAATGGAAGCAAATTCAAAAAGAAATTTTTAAAAAGAATACAAATTAAATAAACTAAAATTAAAACTAATGATATAAGTCATTCAATGGTAAAAAAAATAATTTATGAAAATTATGGGACCTTGTGTGCTTATTTATATATATTTAAACTAAATAAATCTATATAAAAACAAACTAAAATTGTTTTTATATGTAAAAACTAATTAAAATAACTAGCTAAAATTATGTAAAAAATTAAATTAAAAAACTGCTGCATTTAAATTAAAATTACATCAATTAACCTGAGCAGCAACAACCTTACCACTAAACTAATAAATTTACAACGAACATTTTCACATTATGAAATTATTTTGGCTCTATTAGTCAACGAAACCGAGCACAAAAGCAAGAAAATACCCGTGAGGTATTCCTTTTCTCTTTCTTCATCTTCAAGAAGCGTCCCTTCTGCAATCACCGCACAAGATGTCATTACCCTTTTTTTTAAGGATCTATGAAAAGAAACTATGTCAGGAAGTGAATTTAGTTCCACATAATTATTAAATTAAATTCAAATAAATTTATAAATAATTCAATAGTCAATATGAAAATAAAATAAGATTAAAAGTTTAGAAATAAAAATTAGTAATAAATACCGTGGATGACTTCCTTAAATCTTTACACAAACTTGAATTGTCACGTCCTGATTTTAATCACTAGAGAAATTATCCGTTTTGGATCAACCCAACTCCATTTCATGTTGAATAGGTAAAACCTCCATGGTTTTGTGTCATAAGTGAAATGGAAACTTTTCAAGAGTTGACACATCTTAGGATTTTTGCTAAGCAAGCACGTATAATCCTAAAATTCTTTCAACTCTTCAAGTCATTTTACCAAAAAGACGCATCTGATAATTAATTTCTCCATTTTCGATAATTGGTCTGATTCATTCTTGTGTTTCATATTCCACTGTCCTAGTAAATATGTCATCCTAGAAACTAACTAGGAGCACTGTTCTACTTAGGAGTACTGTTCTACTCACTCTTTTAGAATCATTTTGTCAAATCGAAATGTCACATCAATGTTAAAAAAATTGATTTAAAATCTTTGTCGGATGTTTTCTAGTCTGAATAGGAAAATTAGACGATGAAAAAATATGATTTGAATAAAAAACTGACTGATTTAACTTACTTATTTCTTCTTAATTATGAGTTTTCTTTAATTAAACAGGCTCTAACTTAGACAAGACAAGTGTTCTCATACAACTTTACGTGGAAAACATGCCAAGACTTTACTATTCACACTGTGTAAGATTGGAATATTCAGCTTTTTTGAGAATACGGTATGTACGCTGCTGATTTAGCCATTTTTACTATTTTATCTTATTTTTCAGCTCCAATCTTATTTTTTGCAAATCTTGACTAATTTTCTACTATAAAAACCGTCAAATCAACTTTATTAAAATCCAAAAAAGCTTTATTAACAAGATAAATAAATCTAAATAAAAATTAATTAGAGTAATTAAAAATTATAAAAATTTTAATATTAACCATATTAAAAACGCGACAGAAATAAGACCTGTCGAAATTCCTTAAACTTAAATCATAGATTATCCTCGAGTAATAAAAGTAAAAATAAAATCAGATTAATATGATTGGAAACAATTATTATTTATAATTTTAAAAATATAAAATAATTAAAATAATTAATTTGAGGTAACTAATAAATTTGGTTTCCATCACTATAATTATTAATTGAACGACCTAATAATCATTGATAACAGTTAGCTATATTAAAGTAGTTGACAAATTTGCTTGTCATCACTGTTGGTTGGGTAGCTCAATTAATTAAATTAAATTATGTCTCCCTCACTTTTGTTATTGATTCTTCACTATCCACCTAATTAATTTGGTTATCATCGGCACTGTTGAGTTGATTAATTATTATATCACTGTCCAAACTGTAATTGCTGATGGAGGATTCACTGTGAATGGTTTCTAAGTTTTACCCAAAACAAAATAAATGTTTTTATCGTATCAAATCCTAAATTACGCAGACAATGTCCAGATCTAAACGATAAAATTGTATCAACCACAACCTTTAAACAATGTCTTTGTCAGTTATATATCCATTTTCATGCATGAGGTCAATAATTCATTATAATTTAAAAATAAGAAAATATTAGTGAAGCAGCTGAGAAGGAAGTCCATACGTCTTCTTTTGCGGCTGAGCTACATCAGATCCGACCATAGGAGAGCCAGACGTTCATGTTTGGCAAGCATTTGTCAACGGTGCTATCTTCGATGAACTCAGACATGGAGTTTTGTGTTGAATTGAAGATATTTTTATGGATGAGATGTTAATTTAACCCATCCCAATTTCAACGGATTTTGGATAAGATAGGATATAAATATAAATGAATTTTGGATAATATTCGTATCGAGTTCAAAGTGGATTCCGCCTCATGGGTAGCGGGTACCCAATTAGCCATAAAATGTTTTTTTATCTTTTTATTATAATTAAATTGACTTACCACCAAGTTACTCTATATTCTTATTTTATTTTTCTTTAGCTATATGATTTATTATATTAGGTACTAAATTCTACTAGTAAAAAATATCATGTTTAAATCAAAATATTTTTATTTATAAATTCGGTTTATTCTTCAATAAAAGGATTGATAAGTATTTAATAAAAGCGGCAGAATATTTATGTCTCGATCCAAAACCGTGGGCCGGACCGGCATTAGAACCTAGGTAAGCTTAAGGTCTCTGAGGCCCGTAGTAAACCTAAAATATCAAAATTCCTTTCTATTATCATTTGGCTGACGGAATAGTAAGCCCATATTATGACATTATTCGATTAATAATCAGAGTTAACAGTTCTGACCTAGCCTTAAAATTAAGGACTGTTCACATCTTAGGCTCATATCCATTTAATAAAAATGTTTTTTCATGCAATATTTATTTATCATAATATAATCAAACTATTCATATCACATAGTCTCTAAATATACAAAAGGAAATACTTCACAATTTATTTATAATTACATGAATATTTCCTTTTACACAACCAAATATTATTTAAACATCCTAACTGCGGAGTTAAATAAAAAGTGCGGAAATCCACAAATATTAACATATAATTTATACTAACATGGTTGAATCTCTGCGAAGAAAGAAGCAGAGTCTCACAAATCAACGGTACTTTTATTTCCTGAAAAATGTTTATGGAAGAGGGGTGAGTTTCACTAAACTCAGTGAATAATAATAAATAATGCAAACCCACACATTCAAACAGTATGCTTTCACAATATATAAAATGACATACTTCACAAGCACGTATCATACATAAGCATCTTCAAACAAATCACATTCAAATATTCACAACATGTGAAAATTAGTCAGTGAAATCACAAATCCACCTATTGGCCCCATGCCAATTCCATAATAATAATATATATATAACAGGGAGTCGATCCCCATACCTGGCCCACTGATCTATAGTGACACATCGTCCCAATTTTCACCCAGATATAAAAGCACATAATTTCATATCACAGTTATTCACAAATATATTCAATACAATAAATGCAACATATGAATGTAATCAAGGGCGAAAATTGTATAAATTTATAGAATCGAAATATTATATATCAAGTACTAAGATTATAGAACTGAGGTATTATATATTAAAGACTGAGATTATAGAACTGAGATATTATATTTGAAAAATGAAATATATCAATATAGAATAGAATTAAGAATTGATTCATGATAATATAAGGAGTATATCGTATGCATATGAAATGCATGTATGCAGGATGGTTTGCACCATTTATTATTACTCACAGTGACCGCAGAATAATATCATGTCTGTCCTGAGTTCTGATTTGGAGGAACAGTAGAGAAACTCGGTCGATCTAAGAAACACGTATAATAAGGAAATGTAATTAGATACTGACTCTATTAATTAAAATATTATTTTAATAAACCTATCTGTTTATTTTATTTTCCTGACTAAATTTCTATTAATTCACTATATAACCTTACTATTTACCAGTAATCAATTTATTCATTTATTTGTACATAGTTTAGATATCAATTTCATTCATTCTGCCATAAAATATATTTATACTCTCAATTATAATTTAACACAAATAATAATAAGTCATTAGCAATTCTACCAAGTACTATAATTATCATCCGAATTATTTAATTATATAAAATTTTTAATAATAATGATTTAATCTCGTGCTAAAAATTATTAACCTTTGTAATAATTCATTTATCACTATTAACAATATTCTAATATGGTATATTTAGTCGTAGCAATAAAATTTTACATTTCGATAATAATTCATTTAATCAACCAATTAATTAATTCTACTATGTAATATACTCCATTTATTAAAATTCCTTCAAATATACCCATTAATTCTTAATAAAAGAATTTTCATAATTTTAGAGTCTTAACGTTAACTAATTAATTTACTAACCTTCAAAATCAATTAAAATTCTAAAATTACTCTTTACTTAACCAAATCATCGATTGCATAACTAATTAATCAATCAAAATACCATAATCAATATTTAACATCCTATAATCAAATTAACTCCCATAAATAATATAATTCTATACTAAAATCAATAAATCAATATATAATCCAACAATCAATAATTCACTAAAAATTCTAACAATATATATCCTCAATATAACAAAATTAACCAAATAATAATTTAACCTCCTATAACTAATTAACCATTGTAATTATTCAATCTAACTAATTAACTACCAATATCACTCCTAAAAATAATTAAATCCACCAATAATATAAAATCAACAAATAATTCACCAATCTCCTAATAAATAGAATTAATCAATTAAAATATCAAAATTAATTATTAATATCCTAAAAATCAATTTAACCTCCATAATTTCAATTAAAATTTATAATTTCAACCTATAACCAGATAATTAATTAACTACCATAATTCTATCAATTAACCATAATATTAAAAATTCACTCTAACAATATAATCCACAATTAACCAACCAAAACAATTATCTCATCACAATAATAAAATTATTCAACCAAATAATTGTTAAAATCCTAAAATCAATCAATTATCACAATACTCTGATTAACTAATTAATCATTGAATATTAACTAATTAATAAAAAATATTCTGTAAATGGTAAAATTAATAACAATCAATCACCACAGTCTCAAAATCACAGGTGAAACACGTTTGAGGAGGAGACGGGGGGCCAGTAGCAAGCTCAGCTTGCTGTGGTTGCCGGAAACTGCTGCAACGGAGGAGACAGTGGCTGGAGGTGCAGCTGGGTCGCGCGTCAGAGGGAGAAGGGAGGAGCTGGTGGTGGCTCAAGGTGGCGCGACGAGAAGAGGAGCAGCTGCTGGAGTCGCTGCAGGTGCTGCGTGTGGTGGCGCGATGGAGGAGCTAGGAAACAGTGGCGACACGCGAAGAGGAGCAGCTGGGTCTCAGTCGCGCAGAGGGGAGATGGCGGAGCTCCTGTCTGTGGCGGTCTGGAGGCGCAGGACTGCTGCGATGGTGGCCTGTGGCGCTGCAGTCGCGCAGAGAGAGAGACAGAGACAGAGAGCGACAGGAGCAGAGAGAAGAGAGGAGAGAAGAAGACAATTTTAAAAAGATTCTTTTTTAAAAGTTTAAAATTATTAAATAAAAACAAAATAATAAAGTTTTTAATTATTAATAAAACAAATCGTCCAATTAAGTTGTCGAAGGAAAAAATAATAAAGCATAGTATTTTTAAAAATATGTAATTCGGGTCTAATTTTAATTAATTTTAGGGTGCATTAAAATGATTTTCGATCTCGATATTATTACGTGGCGTAATATTATTGACTAATAATTTAATAATTAAATTTAAATAAAAATTATTTTGAGATAAAAATTTCCCGTATTACAATTTTTCTCTTCTTCGTGTTTCAACTGTCAAAATTATGTTGATATTTTTGTGTGGTACTGTAGTGTTTATCCATTGTCGATGAGATAGAGAGCACGTGGTAAGTTAACAGTCTAAAAAAAAGCCCTTTTCTCCCCATTAATGCCATAATGCAGGTTCGCCTATAAAAGCACGAACACTACGATTCGGTTAAATATCATAACCACTTCAATCGAGATTCTCTTTAAAGAAAAGAAATTATCAATTAGTTGTTGAAGAAGAAAGACATGGCAAAAGCAGAGCTGAGTAGCAGAGAGCAAAGGTGGTCTCTCAAGGGAATGAATGCTCTTGTCACTGGAGGAACCAAAGGCATAGGGTACTTCTAATCTACTTATTCTTTCATTTTCCTCTCTTCTTTCATTTCATGCTTATATTAGTTTCCTTTGGAGTACTTTAGACATGCCATTGTTGAAGAATTAGCAGAATTTGGGGCAGTTGTGCACACATGTTCTCGCAACCAAAAAGAGCTGGATCAGTGTTTACAAGAATGGGAAAGCAAAGGTTTCAGAATAACTGGATCTGTATGCGACGTATCAATTCGAGCCCAGAGGGAAAAGCTTATACAGACAGTATCCTCCATCTTTGATGGGAAGCTTAACATTCTTGTAAGTTTTCTTCTTGTTTTTTTTTTTTTTTTCTTTTCGATGTTTCTCTCTTGGTGGTTTAACCAAGCGGATAAGTTTTCTTGTTCTGTCTGAATCTCATTTTTTTAATATATAATTTTTATTAATTTTTTTTGGCAGCTAGGTGGATTTTTATTGAAATATTGTAAAGAACCATTTTAATTGAAATTGGAAATTGGAACTGACAGTCTTACATATGCTTAATTAGGTCAACAACGCAGGGACAAATAAATTTAAAGAAGCCTTAAATGATACTGCTGAAGACATTTCGACTGTTATGAGCACAAATTTTGAGTCTGCATATCATCTAAGTCAGCTTTCGCATCCTCTCTTAAAGGCATCAGAATATGGAAATATCGTAAATCTTTCTTCCATTGCAAGCGTTGTTGGTTACCCTCTTTGTGCTGTCTATGCGGCGTCCAAAGGTACGATATTATGCTTCTTTTGCCCTTCTACTTATACATGATTGATAATAATAATTATGCCTTTCGCGGTCATTTTACATTATAAGTTGATAAAATTTTATCATATATTTATTATTAGCTAACACAAACCAATCTTTAGTTTTACTTACTGAAAATTTTGTTAAAATCGATTTATTTGCAATATAAAAAAAATAGTAAGCTCATCTTACGCAGTTAATTATTTGCTATCGATTTGATCAATTGATAAGATGGATAATTTGCAGGAGCGATGGAGCAAATAACAAAAAATTTGGCATGTGAATGGGCAAAGGACATGATTCGCGTTAATGCAATTTTACCAGGATTTACAGATACCCCTCTCTTAGATTCTGCAAAGGTTTTTCTATTAATCATTTTTTTTTTTTACTAATTAAAAAAAGTAAATTTTTTCTCAATTGTGATTAATCAGAGTGAAATAGTTTTACATATAAATATAATATTTTTCTCTTTTATAGAAAAGTTGGGGTACTCATGAAGATACGGACCAGATCAATCGTAGTATCCCCCTCTCTCGAGTAGGAAAACCTGAAGAGATAGCATCAGTGGTGGCATTTCTTTGCTTACCTGCTTCTTCATATATCACTGGCCAAAGTATAACTGTTGATGGAGGATGTACCGTCAATGGCTTCTAAATTTTACCCAGTATAATAAAACAAAATAGTAAATCTTTTCTGTTGTATTCTGTATTAGACTATATCATTTAAATAAAGTTTCAATTTCTGGATAAACCATAAGTAACGTGTTTATTCTATTACTAGAAGTGTTAATTTAAATTGGAAATATGCATCTTTTGTGATGGAATCTATGGTATATATAATGGTTACGTAATTTAGAGATAAGTGCATATATAATTCGGCGTTTACATATTCCTTTTCGGAAATTACTTGCCTAGATCGGATTTATATTTTTTTTTATTCTTTTTAATGTATGGTAAAAAATATTCTCATTTTAATAAAAAAATTTATTTTTATTGATATGGTGTACGAATAAAACTATAAATCCGATTTAAATGAGATTTTAAGCCATCGAATATCTTAAATATAATTTGAAAAAAGCATGTATAGTACATTGATAAATTAACTCATTCATCGTTGGTGGATTCATAGCATTGTTGATAATAGAAAATAATGAATTGGTGTGATTATTTTTTTTTTTAGAAGGAGATGAGATGAGACAGGCAATATCAGGTTTGAGGTTTGAGGTTTTAGGTTTGAGGAGAGACATTAGAGTTTGAGGAAATTTTAGGTTAGACAAGCACGTTTACCGGCAGTACATTTTTATCTATTCAATGTCTAGTTTTGTACTTTCATTTTAAAAAAATATTCCATTCACAAATTACTACTTTACTGATATAGAAAACTTATTCCATTGATACATGTAAACTATATTTTGGGATATATTTAAAATAATTTTATAATTATATTACGAGAAAAAATTATCCTAAAGCTATTGCCCTTTTTAATTATTTATATTTTTTAATATTAGAAAATTTTTTAAGAAAAATGTAAAATTCACTTTTTTTTTTCGTTTGCCATTTTTTGCTATAAAAATATTAAATAAAAAAATTAAATTCTATACCTTTAAATAGGGGTGAGCATTTGGTTCGGCTACTTCAATTAATTTGGTTAATTCGATTCAGTGAATAAATATTCGGTTAAAAATTCAATTAAAAAAAATTAAAATTTCGTTAATTGATTAAAAGTTTATTTAAAATTTAATTTAATCTAATTAATCAAATTAACTGACTCTAAAAATTATGTCGTTTTGGTTAAATAGATAATAAAATTAAAAATTAAAAATATTTCATTTTTTATTTTGATTAACTAGGTGAACAAATCTAAAAGAAGAATAAGAAATGAAAAAAAAGGATAAAGTGATCACCTGGAAGAAGCTGCATCAATACCAAAACCGTAGGCTAAAAAACATCCAAACAAAAAATGAAAACCTCATTAGGTAAAAATAAAAATAAGTAAATCACTAATAAAATTAATACAATTTTAATTATTTGTATCAAAGTGACACTTTTGAATTATAGTTTTAAAATCTGATATTTATTACGATATCCCTAAAATAATCACCAAATCAAATTAAACTCAAAAAGGGATAAAAAAAATCAAAAGAAAGAGAAAACAATACCCAAACCTAAGGAAATCCAAAAACTTTGAAACTCAGTGTAACGTAAGGAAGCTGGAAAACCCATAACCCAACAAATCACAAACTTTAGGGCCCGTTTAATTTAGCGGTTACTAACTGATAGCTGATAGCCAATGGCTGATAACGATAATTAATTATTATTCGTGTTTAGTAAAATGACTATATATATATATATATATATATATATATATATATATATATATATTGGATTCAGGACAATCATTTTAAGATAAGAATTATGAATATCATATTATTTGTTAGTTAGAGTTTATTTAGGAGTCTATTATTATTTACTTTAATAGATTTTATCATTGTATGTTAACAATAGTCCCTCCTCAGATATTTTATTATTTATATCCAAAAGATGTCATGTGTTATATTTTATGTGTATACTTCATCTTTTATACTATGATTACTAATTATTATTGATACTTTTTTAGCATGGAGTTCTTTGTCTGTTCTTGTCAGTTTAGTTGTGGTTCTACTTGGGAGAAATAGAGTGATGGTTCATCTGCCAAAGGAGAACCGTAAAAGTCACTTCCTTTCGATTTATTTAATCAAGAACTCTTTTATTTATCCTTTTTATATGATTTGAATGTTTGCGTAATTTTAATTTCTAAGTGTTTTTGATAAAATGTTTTCCACTGGGACTGGAGTGGTGTATGTAAATTGTAAAAGCAAGATTCTCCTTATCATCCTTAAGTGTGAACTTAAGTTACTTTAACTTGAAATTTTATGGGCCAAGAGGAGTGTTTTAACTGAAGGACTTAAGCCTGAGCCAAACTGGAGTACTGCTTAAGTCCGAGCTAAACTAGAGCTGAAATGGAGGACTGTTTAAGTCTAAGCCAAGCTAGAGGACTGCTTAAGTCCAGACCGAACAAGAGGACTACTTAAGTCTAGGCCGAACTCGAGAACTGCCTAAGTCTGAGCCAAATTAGAAGACCGCCTAAGTACGAGCTGAACTGGAGTATTGCTTAAGTTCGGGTTGAATCAGAGGACTGCCAGAGTCTAGGCCAAATTAAGGACTGCTTTAATCCAACTCAAACTGGAGGACTGCTTAAGTCTAGGCCAAACTTGAAGACTGTTTAAGTCCGAGCCAAACTGGAGGATTGCTTGAGTCTAGGCCGAACTAGAGGACTATTTAAGTGCAGGTGAAACTAGAGAACTATTAAGTCTAGGATGAATTGGAAAACTGCTTGAATCTGAGCCAAACTGGAGGACTGCTTAAGTTTAGGCCAAACTAGAGGAAAACTTAAGTCTAAGCCAAACTGGAGGACTACTTAAGTCCGAACCAAACTGGAGGACTGCTTAAGTCTAGGCCAAACTGGAGGACTGCTTAAGTCTAGGCCAAAATGGAGGACTGCTTAAGTCCAGGTTGAACTGAAAGACTACTTAAGTCTAATCCGAACTAGATGACTGCTTAAGTCTGGGCCGAACTAGAGGACTGCTAAAGTTTGGGCCAAACTTAAGGACTACTTCAATATGACTCAAACTGGAGGACTGCTTAAGTACAGGCCGAATTAGAAGACTGCCTAAGTCCGAGCCAAATTGGAGGACTGCTTAAGTCTAGGCCAAACTAGAGGACTATTTAAGTCTAGTTTGAATTGGAAGACTACTTAAGTCCGAGCTAAACTGGAGGATTGCTCAAGTCTAGGTCGAACTAGAGAACTGCTTAAGTCCAAGCCGAACTGGAGGACTATTGAAGTTCAAGCCGAGCTAGAAGACTGATTAAGTCCAGGCTAAGTTGAAAGACTGATTAAGTCCAAGTCAAAAACTGGAGGACTGTTTAAGTCCAAGCTGAACTGGAGGATTGCTTGGGTCCAAACTAGAAAACTATGTATGTCTGAACTAATGGACTTAGTTAAAGGACCGTTTAGGTCCGAACTATAGAACTATGCATATTTGAACTAATGGACTTAGTTAAAGGACTGCTTAGGTTTGAACTGTAGAACTATACATATTCGAACTGATGGACTTAGTTAAGGGATCGCTTAAGTCCGAACTGGAGAATTGTATATGTTGGAACTGATGGACTTAGTTAAAGGACTACTTAGGTCTAAACTGGAGAACTATGTATGTTTGAACTGATGGACTTAGTTAAAGGACCCCTTAGGTCCGAACTGGAGAACTAAGTACGTCCGCACTGATAGACTTAGTTAAAGGACCACTTATGTTCAAACTAGAGAACTATATATATGTCTGAATTGAAGGACCAGTTACCTCTGAACTAGAGAACTATATATTTTCGAACTGATGGACTTAGTTAAAGGACTGCTTAGATCCAAACTAGAGAACTATGCATGTTTGCACTGATGGACTTAATTAAGGACCTCTTAGGTTTGAACTAGAGAGTTATGTATGTCCGCACTAATGGACTTAGTTAAAGGACTACTTAGGTCCGAACTGGAGAACTATGCATGTCTACACTAATGGACTTAGTTTAAAGGACCGCTTAAGTCTGAACTAGAGAATTATGTATGTCTAAACTGATGGACTTAATTAAAGGACCGCTTAAGCCTGAACAAAAGAACTACACATGTCTGAATTGATCGACTTAGTTAAGGGACAGCTTAAGTCCGAACTAGAGAATTGTATATGTCTGAACTAGAGAATTATTTATGATTGAACTGATGAACTTAGTTAGAAGATCAGTTAGGTCTGAATAGGAGAACTATGTATGTCAGCACTGATGGACTTAGTTAAAGGACCGCTTAGGTCTAAACTGGAGAATTATATATGTCTGAACTAAAGGACCGCTTAGCTCCAAACTGGAGAACTATTTATGTTTGAACTGATGAACTTAGTTAAAGGACTGCTTAGATCTAAACTGGAGAACTATGTATGTCCACACTGATAGACTTAATTAAAGGACCTATTAGGTTCGAATTGAAGAATTATGGATGTCCACACTGATGGAGTTAGTTAAAGGACTACTTATGTCTGAACTGGATAACTATGTACGTCTGCACTGATGGACTTAGTTAAAGAATTGCTTAGGTCCATACTGGAGAACTATGTATATTTGAACTAATGGACTTAGTTAAAGGACCCCTTAGGTTTGAACTGGAGAACTATGTATGTCTGCACTAATGGAATTAGTTAAAGGACCGTTTAGATTGTAACTGGAGAACTATATATATCCAAACTGATGGATTTAGTTAAAGAATCGCTTAAGTTTGAACTTAAGAAATACGTATGTCCGCACTGATGGACTTTTTTAAAGGACCACTTAGGTTTGAACTAGAGGACTATGTATATCTGAACTGATGGATTTAGTTAAAGGACCACTTAGGTCCGAACTGGAGAACTAAAAATAATGCTTAAAATTTTTTAAGTAAGATCCTTAAGGAAAAACTTAATGTATAATATCTTTCTTACTTCTATAAGGCACGATACAATAAGTGAAAAAACCTGAGGTCTCTTTATTATTTAAATATAAAGTTACTTTACACCTTATTGAGTGGAAATACAATATGCCTTCTTTAGATTTTCTTCATTCCATATCTGAGGTAGCTCGACTCCTTCAATCTTTCTAAACTTATATGTGTCTGGGCTTCTTCTCTTTAGGTGATATACGGCGCTGAGTTTCGTAGGCTTTGTCTAGTTTTATGTATTTATGGGCTCGAGCCATGATTTTGACAAAAGTCGGAAGTAGCTCTATACTCAGACTTTCAAACAACTTATTCTATTTGAAGTTATTCGCCATTGCACTGATAGCTACCTCATCATTCAAATTTTCCACTTGCATTGCCATCTTTGGAACTTAAAGATATATTGTCTCAAAGTCTCTCCCTCTTCTCTTTTCGAGTCAACTAGGTTGAATGATATTTTTCTAAATGTTATATGTTCTATAAACTAAGCCTGGAATGCCATGGCTAGCTGTGAGAATGATTGAATAGAACCTGTTCTAAGTGTCTGGTACCACTCTTAAGCTATTCCTCTTAGTGTGATTAGAAAAACTTTGCAAATGAGGTCCTTGGAGTTGGTTTGTAGATACATCATGGTTTGGAAGGTCAACAAGTGGCTTTGGGAATATGTAGATCTGTCATGTGGCTAGAAGGTCAAAATTTTGAATTTTTAAGGAAAGGCTGCTAGCTGACAATGGCAAGTCCTGTCGAAAATCATAATCTCGATTTCTCCTATCTCTGAAAATTCTCTAATTAGCTCTTTGATAATGTTATAAAGGTTAGCATTATCCAAGACTAACAAGGTGTGGCTCGGTCTTGACTATAAGAGGCAATTATGATAGGGTTTGCCTTCGACTCCGCCTCCTATAACCATTCAAATATTGGATGGCTTTGTGACTTAGGTGATGGCGGATGTATACTATGCTCTCGACCGGAAAGGTTTGTTGGTCTGCCTGGCGTTGTCGATTTACCTTTGGGATGTGGGTTCTCTAAGAGACGCTTTAGCACAATGGTGAACTAGGAATAGGCTTGGGCTAGGGCTGCCACAACTTGAGGATCAATTGTCGGCCGAGCTAAATGGTTTGCATAATTGCTTCGCCATGGCCACTGTCTTGGCCTTTTACGATAGGATGATCACCTAAATTATTAGCCATAACTTTCAAGAGTGAAAGGAATCGGGGTTTATAAGGTGTGAAGGTATGTTCCACGCTCACCGTACTGATTGTTATACTCTCAGAATTTGAGGTATATATACTGAATTTAGGATAATCATCTTAGTATAAGGATTATAAATCTTATATTATTTGTTAATTAGTATATATTTAAGAGTCTAGTATTATTATTTTAATATATTTTATCATTGTATGTTAATATATATATATATATATATATATATATATATATATTAAAGTGAATATATTATTTTTATTATTTTAATGTATTATATTAATAAAATAATAATTAAAATTTTTTAAAAGATATTTTAAAGAAATTAATTTTATAACTAAAAATGAAATGAGCATAAAAAATATCAATTTTAAAAAATTTATTAATAATTATTTTTATGAGGTTAATAAAGTCCAAAATTACATAAATATGAATCAGCTACTTCAAAATGTAGCCGATGAAAATGTCCCCTAGTTAACCAATAGTGATCTTCTACATGGGTAAACCTAATCAAATAAATCATGATAAAAACCCAAATTGCAGAATGATTTCCATTTTTCCTATATAGAAGCAAACAAACATATCCAAAGACAGAAATGCCACTTTTTATTTTTTTTTATATATTTATTTTTTGATTCAATTGAATTATCCATGGGAATCAAACGTTATATATATCTTGTGTGGGGCACATATTTACATTTGTTATTATGAATACATACAATACTAAATATAGAGATTATGATGTCAACTCATATAACAAAATTATATTTATTGCAAGAAAAAAAAATGATTGCAAATTCAATAATTTCAAATTAGTAAAAACTTGTCGTAATAATTCTTGATAATCAAAAGCAATAAATTCTTAATAGTAAAAAATAATTAAAATTAAACATATATATAGTGTTATAATAGGATAAATTTTTAATTATAATAGAATTATATTATAATATTAATATAATAAAAATAATAAATTGATATTATTATTAAAATAAGACTAAATATGATATTAAAATATTTGATGATCTCTTGCACAAAAAATAATTGATATTATAATATTATCGCGTTGCATTTTTTTTCATAGGATAAATTTGACAATTTGGAATTATATATAATAGAATTTATATGCATATATTTTTATCATGTCAACAACTATAATTATAATTTTTAATTTAATTTAATTTTTTAGGTATTTTACAATTTCCTATTTAGAACTAAATTAAACTTTCTAATAGAATTTAAAATCAAATAGAAAATTAACGTAACCAATCAAAATTAAACTACATTTATTTTTCAACCAAAAAAATTAAAGTTGTCAATAATATTTTTATTAATTCATAAACTTAACATTAGCGTTTTAGGAAACTAATGTTTTCTAATTATGATGTGCCTAAATTATCATTAATGATATTTTAATCAATCAATAAAATACAAATAAATTTTGAAATTTTCATACAAAAAAAAATTATGATTTATACACACTAAGGTATAGCCGAATGATAAATGCATATGTGACTTGATAATAAATTTAAATTCAAATCCCCTTCCCCTATGCTCAAAAAAAATATATGATTTATTATATTAGAATTTAAATATTAGAATTCTCATGATTCGATCGAATACATGAAAATAAAAAATAAAATATATTATTATTATAAATATTAATCTTAAAATCCAAATAAAATTCAAACTTTTATCATTAAAATATAAAATAAAAGGGAGGAAAAAAAAAGAACAAGCATACTACAGAATGCAACGTGAAAGAAATATGCAGTAAATTTTGAATTTTAGATTTGCGAAATAGGTTATTAGTTTTGGTTATAAATTTAGCAACGGATAGAGATTCTATTGCTAATTGTTTGTAATCATTTTGTTAACGGTTAGCAACCGATGAATAATGAAACAAAATTTGTTAATTAATAAAAAAATAATTTAGATTATAATTTTAGAAACAAAAAAATTCCGTTACTAATCCTCTAAGTTTATAATTTAAAAAAAGAAAAATAACCGTTTCTAATTCGTAAACAGAAACTTTACCAAATTTATAATGAATCCATAATCTATAAATTTATAACTCTAAACAAAAAAAAATAATGAAGAGATTACTAAATTATAAGAAATATAAATAAAAATTGTTATATTAATTTATAAAAAGAGAGATTTAATACTTAACACAAGAAGAAAATATGATAAAAAATTTAATAATTTTAAATTAGCAAAAATTTAAAGTAATAATTTTTTATAATTAAAGAAAATAAATTCTTGATAGCAAAAAAAAATTAAAAAACTTAATAGTCAAAAACAATTAAGACTAAATATATATATAGTGGTATAGTAGATTAAATTCTTAATTAATATTAATATAATAAAAATAATAAATTGAAATCATAATTAGAATAGGATTAGATTAAACTTTTTAATAAAATTTAGATTCAAATAAAAATAAAATATCAATAAAATATAAAATTTTTAATTAATAAATGACTAAATTATTATTTAGCAATTAAATTAAAAGTTTATAAAGATGTTTTAAAGACCCAATCTTCCCCTTTGTAATGTTATATATATTATAGATTATAGATATATATTATATAATATATTATTATTATTATTATAATTTATATATATATATATTAAATTTAATAAATTTTAATAATTTAATTTATTATTATTTAATATATATTTATGTTTATTATTTTAATTTATTATTATTTATTATATAGTTGTTTGTATAGTTTATTCAATACCCACACTTGTTGCGAGCTTGCTATTGTATTTTTATTTATTTGATCTTTAGTTTTATTTATATTTTTTAAGAAAATATTTTATTCATATAAAATTGCATGTCTCCATCTATTTTACTAATAGAAAATTTATTCCATCAATATATGTAAAATCATATTTTGAATAATATTTAAAATAATTATATTAAGGTATTATGCTCTCAAATATATTTATATTTCAATATTAAAGATTTTTTAATAAAAATGTAAAATTCACACTTTTTTTATCATTTTTTGCTATGAAAAAAATATCAAATTCACAAAAAAAAATTAATTTTTGTATTCCTCAATTTGTCAATTTTTATCTATCAAGTGATATAAATTTTTAATACTTTATCAATTACCTTTATAAATTGCTCATAAATCTTTCAGTTCTAGTAAAAAATTACTTAAAGTGAAAAATAAAAATAAAAATAGTCAATAGAATAATAATAATTTTAAAAGTTTCATAGTTTTATACTTATTGCATATATGACAATATATAATAAATAATATAACAATTGAATGCATTGCCATTTTTTAAAAAGAAATCAGTTAAGTTAATTATAAATTAACTATGTCATAAATTTTGAAATTAATTATTCAAAAAATTCATCCATTTAATTTAATGTTAGAAACTTGTATTAAGTTTTGTTTATATAAATCAAAAAGGAAAATCAATTGCATAATATTCAAATAGTTAAATTTTAAGAATTGAGATACATAATTTATTCAAAAAGTACTAAAAAATGACTTATGAAAAAAATTTGATGGTAATTAATTGGATCAAAAAAATTAAATAAAATATATGTCAATATGGAAAAAAGACAAATACTCAATAGGTCATCTTTGGTGCAAGAGAAAGATAAATATATGCATATTAATGTCCAAAATTCATTTGTAGAGATAGAATAGTCAAAACAAAAACCTCCAGAAATAGTAAAAATAGAATAGGATAAAAAAGTTATGGTTTTGTCATGACCCAAAACCGTGGGCCGGACCGGCACTAGGATCTGGATAAGCTTAAGGCCCCCGAGACCCGTAGTAAGCCTAAACTATCCAAAATCCATTCCTACTATCATTTAACTGACACAATAGTAAGCCCATATAATGACATTATTCATTTATAATCAGAGTCAACAATTCTGACTCAGTCTTAATAATAAAAACTGTTCACATATTGAGCCCATATCCATTCAATAAAAATAATTTCTCATGCAATATTTATTTGTCATAATGTATTCAAACTATTCCTATCATATGATCTCCAAATATCAGTCATTCTCATAAAATTTTCAATTACTTAACATTATTATTAAAACAATACATTCTTAATATAGCTGCGGATTTTCTATTACTAAACAATTATAAAAATTCTAAGTAATCATATCTTATACATTTAAATAATCCTTACACAACCTTGAAAAGAAAGAAGCTAAGCTCCAAATCCTACCATATGATTCACGTTCCCCCGAAACAACCTAAAGGATAGGGGGAAAAGGGGGGGGGGTGAGTATAAAACTCAGTGAATAATAACATATAATACTAAACCCACACATTCACACAAATGATATATAATGCATTATGAATGAACACTCTCCATTCACACAATGTCAATCATATCACCCACAAACAACTGCAACCATATGCACATCAAGTGGTGTTAGTCAGTGAAATCACCTTAACAGGACCATGATCTCTCCCAAGCATGCTTTACTGTTCATCGAATCACCTCGCGTGATTCTATGGTCCTGCAACTTGTGCACCCAGGGAGCCCACCCCCCAATCGGGCAAAACCATAAACAGATAAAACATTTTTCGCAAAAATATATTTTCTTTATAAAATGTTTTTCCATAAATCAAAGTGCACAAGGGGGGGCGCCAGTCCCACCGCTTACCGGCCACTAACGGCATTCTCACCATGCCCGTACTCTCAACCCAGGTGATTCACGTCGTCCCAACTCCCACAACAATCACGTATCATAATGTGCAATCAGTTATTCACAGCATTCATCATTGTACAACCATTCATCCACATAGTAGGTATGCAAGAATTCAACAATAATAAACACAATGCATAAAATGGATTATGCTGTAATGAATTCGGTAAAGCATTATATATTATTACTCACCTAATAGCAAGAAGTTGCTTTCCACAGTTTAACTCGACTTCCACAATAGTTTATTGAGCTTCCTCAACCTAACATCAATTAAACATTTTATATTTAGTTCTTTATTATTATTTTATTGACAATATTTATTTATATTCTACTTTTATTAAATATTATTATTTATACTTTTAAAGTAAATCAATTATTATGAATTTGTTTTCTACTTTAATAATTAAAGAAATAATTCATTTAACGTAAATCCAATTATCAAAATTATTATCCAACTTATTAAAATCATTACGCAGTTTACCAATTACAATCATTTAATTACAATGGTTTTCTCTTAGAAATCATATTTTATCTTACAAATCAATTTAATAATTAGTTTTATAATTCCACTTAAATAAGTTTTTATATTATTTTCTAAATTCATTTATATACATTTTCACATACTTAATTATTTTACCAAATAAATACAATATAATTTCGAAATAACAATTTTTTAACTACTTTACTTTCCTTATTCTCAAAATTCCACTGAAACTTTTATTTTTGAATATGTTGCTAAAATCAAATAAATATAATGTAATTAATTTGTGTTTAATTAGTTAATTGATTTCTTTATCAACTTATTTCTTTATTTAATATTACAATTCATTGTTTATTACAATAGATTTTATCTCTAAGTAAATTTTTCTTTTCTGTCAAAATTTCGACAGAATCACCTTGTAAATTAAACTGCTTGAATTTACACATCACAATACACAGCCCCTCCATTGGACAATTTCACAGTCATTTTCCATCCACCAATCTCAATATTTCTCAATTTATCAATATCAACATTTACTCTATTGGAATAATTTATCCATAATAAACTACCTTAATTCTAAATGTATACCATTTATAATTTTTTTATCATTCGTTCAACAATCCTCATAAATTAATTGATTTCACCATTAATTTAGAATTTTCAGAATTATAACCTCACTAACAAATTTAAGGATTCACTTCAAAATTAATTTAACAGGTTTTCTAAATTTTAATCAATGCAAATTAATCCACTACCAATTTAGTTTCAATTTGTATTTGCATTGAAATTAAGCAACTCGAATATAAATTATACCGATCGCGATTCGGAGTTCGGATTAGGACTCAGCATGCGAAACGCAGCATTCTGCCTTTTGGTCACCTCGCCGGACCGCTGCCGGCCGGTCACCGGACCACCGTATCCACCGCCACATGCGGTTGCCGGAAAATCGAATTCGCCAGAATTTTGCAAAGCTTATACCAAAATGTTCGAATCTTCATGAGAAGCCCGAATATACTATCATTTCGAGCTGAAAATGTCTCGTTTCATCGGAAATGGCTCCGGCAGTCACCTCTCTCCTGCCATCTATGGTAGCTCCACCAGAAGAACTTCATCACTGATATTGAAGGAGGGAAAAAGCTCGCTTGGGAGAGAGGAATCGATTCGGAATCGCGTGGAGGAGCTAGAGTTGCTGGCTGTGGCGCGACGCGAGGGAGAGTAGCTGGAGCTCGCTGCTGCTGCTGGTTGTCGCGCGCAGAGACAGAGCAGATGCACAGATCAGCAAGGAGAGGAGGAAAGAGGAAGAGAAAGAAAGAAAGAAGAAGAAGAAGAAGAAGAAGAAGAAGAAGAAGAAGGAGAGCTGGCTGGAGGTGGCTGTGCAGGGAGAGAAGCTGGCTGGAGGTGCAGCAGAGAGAGAGCGGGCAGGAGGCTGGAGTCGCGCAGGAAGAAGAAGACGACTCCTTTAAATTTTTTTTTTTTTTTTAAGTTATAAAATTATTAAATAAAACAAAATAATAAAGTTTTTAATAATTAAATAAAATAAACTGTCCAAGGTAAGTTGCCGGGGAGAAAAAAAAAATAGTGACGCACAGTATTTTTCGAAAATATCCGATTCGGGTCTAATTCGGTAAAATAATTGGTCCGATTTTTAATCGAAAAATTTAGAGCGAACCAAAAATGATTTTTCGGTCCCTATAAATATTACGTGGCATAATATTATTGGCTACAAAATTTAATGATTAAATTTAAATGAAAAATAACTTTGAAATAAAGATTTCGGGATATTTCAGGTTTAGATGACAATTCACTATAAAGAAGTGCTAAAGTAATTATTTAGTGAATTTGATCTATTGAAATTTAAATTTGTATTGAGTCAGTTTTATATAAATAAATAAAAAATTTAAACTAATTATCATAAATTTTAAACTAATAATACTAAATGTTAAGGTAGCTTATTTATTAAAAATATTATTTAAAAATTATATTAATTTAATTTACGTTGTGAAAATGGTGGAGAATTAAGCACGTGGTTATATGAGTGTTACAAAGACAATAGACTATGTTTGATTAGATGTAATGCAATGTAATGTAATTAAATATGTAATGCAATGAAAAATGTAATAGAATGAAATGTAATTAAGATTTTATTATTTTATTTGATAATATAATTGATAAAATTTATGGAATAAAATCACCATTCTATTTTTATATTATTTATAAATATGTAATGTAATGTAATTAAAATATTATCGCCACTAATCATACCGCCACCACCATCTCAAATATCACTCCATCATTACCACTACCACTACCACTACCACATCATTATCAATATAAAAATATGTTAGAAATAAAAACTATTTATTACAGTAAATTATTAAAGATCATTTAGATTTATAATTTTATTTGAAATAAAAAGTTAAAAAAAGGTAAGCCGAAAAAAATATAATTTAAGGATAATCATTCGGCCGATTCAATTCGGTCAATTTGAATACAATTTTTAACTGAAATAAATGAATCAAAAATTTTTTTACTTAATCGAATTAATTTTTTTGTCAAATTTAACCAAACTATTTTGGCTAAATTAATTTTGATTCTTAATTGAACCAAAGTTAAAGAAAATAAAAAATTTAATTAACAAATCAAATTTAATTGAAATTTATGATCAACCAACTTTACTGAAATAAAAATTAACCGAAATTATTATTTACTGCTTAATCAAAATAAAAACTGAAATATTTTTTATCTTTAATTTTATTATCTACTTAATCAAAACAACTTAGTTTTGAAAGTCGATACCTTTGATTAATTCAACTAAATTAATTTTTAATTGATCACCGAAATTTTAATTTTCTCTAATCAAACTTTTAACCGAATATTTATTTACCGAACCAAATTAGCCGAATTAATCGAATTAACCGAATCGAATGCTCACTCCTAATGCAATATAACAAAATAAAAGTTGATTAAGTCATTATAAGTTATCTTTTTTTTCATATGTTTTCATTGAATAAATTAAATTACAATATACAATTTTGAGTATTTTGATATTTTTAGTGATTTTTTATTCAATTATTCTCATTCTTATAATAAAATATAATTTTTATTATGTACTGCATATTAAACAGCAAAATATAATTTTTAATGTGTGGTAATAGATGTGGTAGAGAAGTGATTGTGGTAGTAGCAGCAGCCGCACAAAGTGATGGTTGTGGTAGAGCACTAGTGGCGATGATGGTGGTTGAAGTGGTAGTGGTTGAGGTTGAGGAACGATGATAGTTGAGGTGGTAAAACAGTAGTGGTGGTAGTGATGGTTGAGATGACAATGAGGGTGGTGGAGTGGTTGTGGTGATAGTTGAGGAGGTGGTAATGGTGGTGGAGCAATGATGGTGGTGGGAGTCTGGAGCGATGATGGTGATGGTTAAGCAATGGTAATAGTGGTGATATTATGGTATTTGGTAGTGGTGCAGCGTTGGTGGTGATGGTTGTTGTGGTGAGGTGATAATATTAAATACCTTAAATTATAATTTTTTATTAAAATAATATTATATAATTTATATTACATGTACTTAATGTAATAAGTCAATACATGTATTTTTTTTATAAAATGAATATTATATTAAATTAAGTAATAAAAATTATTTAAATAATAAAAATTACATTACATCTTTTAGAAAAAATCTAAATAAATAATATAATTTTTATTTTATTATAGGATTGATTACATTATAGTAAATATGGTTTAAAGAAAAATAAAATAAAATAATCGTTAAATCGGACACTCATCCTTTTATCGGGGAAACGAAAGCAATAGGTGGAATCTTCCAGTTCACCGCGGAAACACACGATAGATACGATGATTAATTTAATTGATTAAACAAGACGTAAATATTTAATATCCCACGTGGCAAGCAATTAGGGGGCCTTGGAAGGACGAAGAAGGACCTAATCTTCCAGAAAGTTCCAGCGAACTCGTGGCGTGAAGAACCATCTAGAAACGCGGTCATGATCACGCCACGTGTCGAGTTTCGTTACGTGGCATCCAACGTGGCATATACTACGTCCTTGTAAATGATATGCACCATATTAAAAAAATAAAAATTCTGTTTGACAAATCTCTAATGTTCCTCTGAAATATACACCACGGCTTCGTTTTATTCAAGAGCAGACCCGCAAGCATTCCAAGGAGAAAGAAATAAAAATAAGTTTCTGCAAGTTGAATTTTTACAGGAAATTTGATTTGTTATTTTGTAGTTTTCTTCCCTGAAATGGCGATTAATGGTAATGGAAGAGAGGAAGAAATTAAAATGGAGGAATGTAAAGAGACGGCGGTATATGCGTGGGGTTATTTACCGGGAGTTTCACCGGAGAAATTGCCGATAGTCTCTCCGGCTAAAGTACCGTTTCCGGCGTCGATTGGCGGAGATGATTCTTGGAAGGATGTGTGCGGAGGTGGCTGTGGATTTGCGATGGCCATTTCAGGTTGATTTGTTGTGTCCTGAACTTCGATTAATTACTTCTTCTTCTTTTTTTTTTTTTTTATCTATTTCTGT
Organism: Jatropha podagrica; assembly: GCA_947857235.1. Classification (NCBI taxonomy): domain Eukaryota; kingdom Viridiplantae; phylum Streptophyta; class Magnoliopsida; order Malpighiales; family Euphorbiaceae; genus Jatropha; species Jatropha podagrica. The sequence goes on from CANUEP010009244.1 coordinate 142,194, forward strand.
TATGAATTAGTAAGCTTGTCTTAATGATTTTAATCCGTCAAGTTTTCAGATTTGAGGTCCTTTATTAAACGAGTGCGTCCTGTTTTTACTTCAACTTTTTATTTGTTCTTATTGGTTCTAGAATGTTAATCCTTCTCTGAAGTGGCTATTTTCTTGTTAATTGCTTTAAAAATCAAGTTCTTAACTTTTATTTAGCTTAGATCTGTTTACTGTTTTGCATGTTAGCTCTACTGTTTTAGCTCTGGATTTGTAGTTTGTTTCCTCTGATTTTTGTTGATAAGCCTTAAAATATAGTGAACCAAGCAATTCAAGATTTAGGCTTAATTTTGTTTCTTGCTGTGGGTATAATTTGCAATTAGGATCCGGAAAGCTCATAACGTGGGGGTCGACGGACGATGAAGGTCAAAGTTATCTGACTTGTGGGAAGCATGGGGTAATACAGTGACCTTCTGATTAATGAATTATTTTGCTGCAATTTTCTCTTTGAATTGATTTGCGTCTTCTTTCTGCCGCACATTATCAAGGAGATTCCAGAGCCTTTTCCTCTTCCACATGAAGCTTCATTAGTGAAGGCTACTGCTGGCTGGGCCCATTGTGTATCTGTTACAGGTATTCTCTTTTACTCTGATTTGTTGTTACTTATTAGTATTTGTTAAGTGTGCATTAATGGACTTTCTACTTTCTTTGGCTACTGGATGTCCGCGTACAAAATCACTGGTTTTGTTGGTGTGTTAGGGAACAATAGTTCCTGGCAGTAGTTTTATTATATTTTCAAATAAATTCAATTCATTTTGATTTTGCTGCAAAATATAGTATAATTACAATTCATTTCTTGCATGTGCTGGTTAAAATTGGTTTTGTTTTTTTATTTCAATTTTCTAGGAAAATGTGACATTGTATCCATCTTCTTGTAGTCCAGCACCTATGAATTCTTTGTATTTTTTGGAAAATACTAATTAGTGGCCGTGCCCATTTACAAGTTCAAATTACGAGTGTCTGCAAACTAGAGTACTCGGTGAAGCTCTCAATGGGCACAGTAAAAGCTCATTTTTATAAGCTTATATGGACAGGTTTCAGTTAAATTTTGTTATGGGATTTGTAAAAGTTCGTTTTTATTTTGTTTGTGTTTGTTTAGCTACTTGTGGAGAACTATATGGATAACTGATTTTAAGCTGTCAAAATTGTGTTTTAGCATACTAAAAATTGCCTTTGTTTTGCATTGTGTTGTGAGTTTTTTAATAATATGTTATACAAATAACATGAAATATTAAAATACAAGATATTTATTTGAAACATCGGCATGCTAGCAAGGAAAAGAACAGAAAGCGAAATAGCCTGTGGGTTAATGGTCATCAAATCTTCAGTTAGTTTCATTGAGGTCATATAACTTCAATTGTTAGTCTTTTAGTTGCTAAATTTTGATTCTTGATTCAAATGGGAAGTTACCCTTTGGAATCTAGTGCCCAGCAATGCTGGCATAGCATTGAACATAAGATATCTTATTCAACAAATTTGTGTGATCTTAATGAAATTAAGTGTAAAGTTTTGGTTATAACCCATATTGAGTTTGAAGGTCAAACTTGATGACTTTTTAAATAAAAAAGTTTTAGCAATAAAGTCGATATCAGTTTATGTCAAGCTCGCTTAAAGTTAACTGAACCAAACTTAAACACCTAGTATTTGTCTCGTCTCAGCTCATTTGTGCCCTTATGTTTGTTTCGTTTGAAGGATGGAAACTCAAGAGGATGGAAGATCGAAGAGTAGAAGAGAGAGAGAGAGAGGAAGGAATATAGAAGTTTATCCTTCCTTGGGTATGTCTGGTTAGAACTTAGAGGAAGGAAAGGATTTTAAAATATTTTTTTTATATGTTGAATGAAATATTGAAGCAATAAGCTCATTTTCTTAAGGGGTAAAAGTTTAAAGTATACTTCTAGCAACTTCAGCTCCCCAATCCTCTCAAATTGGGAAGATTGATTTTTGTAGCAGCTTAGTAGGATGGAACAGGTTACCGCCTTCCTCATTTTCCCCTAAACCAAGTATGAGAATAATGGCTTTCCTTCCAATCCTTTCCCTCCTTTTCATTCCTCTATATCTATCCTGCAAGCCAAAGTAGTTGTAGTCAAAGTGGGTTCACATGTCCAATTTTCCATTTACAGTGTCTCAATGAGCTAGTGACATTTGCCATATGCAGAGACAGCGGAAGTATACACATGGGGATGGAAAGAGTGTGTTCCCTGTGTAAAAGTTATTCGTGATTCAGCAGCTGCAGGAAGCTTCCATAAGGATAATAATGCAAAACAAAATGCAATGGTGACGGAACAAGGTAATCTTCTTTGAAGTTTCTGATCTCATAGTGAAAAAAGCTTCTCCCCAAGTTATGAACTAATTTTACAAAGGCTAAAAATTCTCAGTGAGTACAAGGTCTCAAGGATCAAGTTTAACCAGTGGAACAGTTTCTCACTCTGACAACAGAAAGGCTGGAGAGGAAATTATAAAAAAGAGAAAAGTCTCAGCAGCTAAAGAAGAGTTTGAAAGTTCACCTTCTGGAGATGAATTTTTTGTAGTTTCACCCTCTCTTGTAACTCTGGGTCCTGGAGTAAGGATCATCAATGTTGCTGCTGGTGGGCGCCACACTTTGGCACTGTCAGGTAAATCAACTACTTCTTGGGTCACTACATTGTGCACCCTTAAAAATTTCAGGTAGTCCCTTGGTAGTCACACTATGTAGTTTTGTAGGTTATATGAAGTACGAAGTAGGTTGTATGAAGTACTACGAAGCTATGGAAGGTTTTTGATGTAAAGCAAGACACCTGATCCATCATATTTTTAACCAAAGTTTCAGATATGGGACAGGTTTGGGGTTGGGGCTATGGAGGCGAAGGGCAGCTAGGGTTGGGATCCCGGATTAAAATGGTGTCTTCTCCTCATCTCATACCTTGCATTGATACATCCGCTTCTGCGAAAGATCGGTCCCTGATAGCTCATCAAGGAAGCATGGATCCATCAGCACAAGCTCCTAAATTCCCTGGAAGTTATGTTAAGGAAATTGCTTGTGGAGGCCGACATAGTGCAGTAATAACAGGTTAGCATTTAGTTCTTCTAATGCCAGAACAATTTCAAATTGTTCCCTGTATTATTACTCTGTGTCCTTGCCATTTCTCTCTTTCCTTTTTTTTAGTACTTCGTACCTTCCAGTTTCCTGCTAAATCTGCTCAGTTGGTTTGCATGCAAGTGCATTTGCATAATACCTTGTACTTCTTGATTTTAAAATAGTGAAAGTTATAATCAGTTGGCAATATTCTGATGTGTTTCTTTGCTCTTGTCTCTTGATTACATTGTAGATGCTGGAGCACTGTTTACATTTGGATGGGGACTCTATGGGCAGGTGAACGATCTGCATACTGAGTGAATTTTCTTATATTGCTTGTCATATACCATAGTGCTGGTTGGCTTTGAGTGTGTTTCTTAAAATCTAATTGGTGCTTATCATAAATAGTTGTCTCTGTGGAAATTTTGTGATTCAGTGTGGGCAAGGAAGTACGAATGATCTGTTGAGACCTACTTCTGTACCTTCCTTATCAGGAACTCGAGTAGAAAGCGTTTCTGCTGGGCTATGGCATACTGTGTGCATTACTAGCGACGGCCATGTGTATACTTTTGGCGGTAATCAGTTTGGACAACTGGGAACTGGCACTGATCAGGCTGAGGTACATATGAAAAACTGTCTTCTGATCAATTACTGGATATATGTAGGCTATTATTACAGAGTCTTTCCTTTTATGGAAATATGCAGTAGAAACTGGCTCGCCACTGGTTTTTTGTACCTGGAATAATTGATCCCCTACTTTCTTTCGTTCTTTTTATTTTTTGGTCTTTCTCTTGCTTACCGAATGTTAAAGTATATTGTGTTTAAGGCATCTTGAATGTGAATTTAATATTGGACATTATAAAAATCTTTTATCCTTGTAATGTTGGTGCTTTTGGGGTTGACTTAGTGAGAGGCCTGCTTTGGATATGTAAATTAACTTAAGGATTGATTTGCATGTTATCCTCAGACTCAACCAAGGCGATTGGATGCTCCAAGTTTGGAAGGTAAGCGTGGAAAAATAGTATCTTGTGGAGCTCGACATAGCGCCATTCTGACAGGTAGAATTTGAAAATATTGGAATCTTGCATTTCATTCAATTGTTTTTATTATTTTACTTGTATAGTCCTCTACGCACGTTAGGACATTAAAATTTTCATGAAATGGTGCAAACCACTTAAGATTCTAATCAATTAAGTTTTTATTATATAGACATTTATCCAATGAGGTTCTCCTTCTTACAGCTGTGGACTTGAATTGAACCCTCTCACTACAACATCCATCCGTCTTGCCCTTGCTACATCGACCCTACTGTATCAGTAAATTGTGACTGAATGATACAATCAGCTAAATTTGTGACTGCAGTTCTGATTATCTTTTTTTTGGCTGTGTTCTTTATTTAAATTACTTCTTTTAAAGTGCATGCAGCAAAGTTAATTTATGGTCAAAACTCACTTTTGACTTGTTCTTTGATTTGTAAATGCAGATGATGGCCAGGTATACAGTTGGGGATGGAACAAGTATGGTCAGGTATCATCCACAAATTCTTCTGATCAAAATTTGACATGTTGATATTCTGAATCACTTCCATTTTGTCAATGTTTTTTACCTTGCAGCTTGGGCTGGGGGATTCAATTGACCGTAATATTCCATCCCAAGTTCCTATTGACAGTTGTCAACCAAAAGATATCAAATGTGGCTGGTGGCATACCCTCCTGCTAGCTGAAACACCACTTTGACTCTTATTTGTATGAACGGCTTGAGGAAGAGTTGATGGTTTTGTTTGAGTGCTACTCCTTGGCTACTGTTTCTTTAACAAACTGAAAATTGTAAATACTTTGATGTGCTAATGTTACTTTCTTTTTTTATTTAGATACTTAGTAAATAGTTCCCCGACACTTAATCACAAGAAGAACAACTGAATTCATATACGCAATAATCCTTCTAATAACACACTAATGTCTTTTAGACTGAGATGTGCATTGCCTCAATATGAAGTGAATTCTACTGAAACTGTGACATCATACCATCAGATCTTGCTTGAGATCGGGTTTCTTTTATGCTGCTGCAGAAGTTGCATGAGAGGCCAGAAAATATCCAGTCTATGGAATCCCTTGGACGTCTGTAAAGAATTGTAAATTGGAAAATGCCTTCTTAAATCTTTTGCAACAAAAAGAAATAAAAACAATAATCAATAGAACAAACAATCAAAGTGAACTTGCCTCAACGATGAACCGAGCCCACGTTCCATTTGATCGACTTTCTAGCACGCCCTTCAAGATGGTTAAGTCCAAGCCACGGATCACCTGGGCAATCTCTAGGAACAGACCATTCTCATTACAAAGCATCTGCAATAGAATAGATACATTGGCCATGTGGAACAATTGAAAGACAGGAATCAGAGAACTCGGAAATATTGAATAGTTTGACAGACCTCAATAAGCATGTGTCCTGGAAATGCAAGGTCTTCCACTAGTATTGGACACATCTGGATTTCGTCTCCCAATTCAAAGGCCCAGCTAGTTCCTTTTTCGTAAGTCTGTTTGGTTTTCGATGAGCTCCAATTCTTGCAACCAGCAAGCTGTGAATCATTGGTATTAAACAACTCGTCAGAATAGCCTCAAAGAACAAAATTTCAATTAATAAAGACCTAGTAACATAATTCTCTTTGAATTTTCTATTTAATTTCTGGCCCAAGTTAAATTGATTTTATTCCAAAATAATACCTGCACGAAGTACTACTGCACCTCACCTATTATTTAAGAGGCTCGGTCCACATTATTAACATACTTGGGTTGCTCTATAGAAAATATCTATGAAAAAACTCTGATTTTCAGGATGCTGACCAGCACCAGTCAAATAAATATGGTGATAAAACTATTTTTAGTATGAATTTCTCCAAGTACAAAAAAGATTTTTGTTTTCTTTTCTTGAAATAAAAACAAAAAAAGGATGAAACATTGAACTTAATTCCTTTGCCAGTTTCCTTTGTATGCCAAGAATCAGTAAACGTAGAGCCCCAAAAATATTGCTATAAAACAAAAGCCAGAAAGTGCAATTACTGATTAAGCACTGACTAAGATTTCTTTACATAGAATATGCAATTTTAAGTAACAAAATGAACCAATAAATTGGCAGGACAGATTTATATGAAACATGGACAAATTTCACTTACCTCATGATGCACACATTGTTTCAACTTCTCAGCTTGATCAGTTACATTTCTTAAATACAGCATGTGTTTTATGGTTCGGTCTAAAAGGCTGTCGATGCTACACTGAATTATCAAAGAACAAGTAAACTTTTATTTACATGGCGGATAGAAGAAAAAGCATACTATAAAGAAGCTGTTAGTTCTGCGACCAATGAATAATGAGGAAGCACTTACCTTCCCACCATTTGGAACAAGCTCTCGCAACTCCTTCACTCGATCTTGGATCAGTTGTCGATCTCTTGGTCTTGGCCTTTGTTGATCACCAGGTCCGGCCCTTCTTTTGACCTTATTCCCCTTCTGCAGCTGCCTGTCATCACATGCTCTTTCCTGCTGTTCTTTAATAAAATTTGTGTTCATCATTTTCCTCAAAGTACTTGAAGTACCATCAGCATTTTTGTCCTCACTAATGCATGCAGGTGGAAATGGGATTGAACCATCACTCACCAAGGCAATCGTTTTAGACTGGTTTTGTGGTTTGGCAGAAGCAGCAAAGTCTCCTGAAAAACTAGCAGATGACTTGCAACTATTGGATCTATTATAAGTGTCATGTGAATCATTATATGCATTGGCAGCTACAGATTCCAACAGATTGCCACCATCACCTTCTCTAGTAAACAAGGATGGTTCAGTCCTTCCACTATGATTTTTGCTGCAGGTCAAAGTATCCCCAACCATGAAAGATGTGCCCCACAGCTTTCCTGTCTGTTTCTTAAAAGATGGTCCGAGAGCTTTATGCAGCTCACAATCCTCGGGAAATTTAAGGAAATTGGTTTCATCTATATTATCCATGATGGTTGGAAGGTTGCCTCCAGAGGGTTCTCCTGACATTTCACTTGCAGGAAAAGAATTCATAATATCAACAAAGGGTTCCCCAAATGTATCTGCTTTGAAGTGATTACAGTCAAAATATCCCTGTAGTTCTTCCAAAGAGAGTTCGAGCAGCTTGCTCTCCACCATCTCCAGTTGGATGGCATCTAATAACATACTTGGAGTTGATATTTCAGCAAGGCTAATAGGTGACATAGCAATCTTATTTTCTGCTTCATATTTGAAAGCTTCTGGCAGATCTTTTCTAGCTGGCATAAATGCTTCTTGTATGCTTATCAGAGGCAGAACTTGACTTCCAATGGACGGATTGTCACTATCTAGCTCTACACTGTTGACAGGTATCAGTAAATCTCCCATCTTCACTGAGGAATATGCTGTAGTTGCATTTAAATATCCAACAGCACTAGAAATTGGTGGAGATATTAACTGAGATTCAAATTCCTTCTTTATGGAGAAGGCCCCACCACTTCCCGAAACACTGTGAAGGCCTTTGAATCTATCTATGACATATTCTATTATATTGATATCTTCAGCAACCTGAAAACCAGGGACAAAATGCCATGCATGAGAGAAAAGCTAATGAGGTGGCATAATACACATGCGTGCAACATAGGCATATGTATGGACAAAATATAATATGCACATATTATTCCCCAATAATGCTGATCACTCCATAGTAGAGAGTTATCCAAATTGTAACAGGGAAAAGGGAAAAACAGATATTAGTCACTGAAAAGGGTGATCTCTAAAATGCTCTATTTATGACCAAAGGAATTGTCTGGCAAATTGTACTATTAACAATTCTACTGTATAGTGAATAGTGACCAGTTTAAACTGAACTTTTGAATAAAAAAGAAAAAGTTTTAAAGTGAACCAAGAGCGCACCTCTTCCAATGATCCAAGTTGAACAACTCCATGTGGAAGCACAGGTACCAGCAAAATAGTCTGCAGCAGCGTAAACTTATAATTGATTGAACCATCATTCATTCGATGGCTAATTATGAAATTTAAGCAACTAAATGTCAAGCATTCTCGAGCACATTTGTGTATGTGTATGCAGTTGCCATACGCAATGGCATATGCATAAAGAGGAGCTAACTAATAGAATAATAATAAAATTTTATTTATATTTTATTAAGATGTCATAGAATATGCGCTAAGTTGTAAGATTGCAGACTATTTTGCTTATATGTTGAGGATTGCACTGCACTCTTACAAACAAATGACATATGACCCCATTATATGATATTAGACAGAATTAACTGTACCTTGATACCCGATGCAAACTGAAGTAACCATTCTTCTGGACACTGAATAGAAAGAACAGCATTTTGTGAAGGTTTTTCTTTAACATGCTCAATCCATTTAATTATCTTTTGTTGCCAGAAAACTCACCTCAGGAATTAAGTGGGCTCTGTCAGTGAAAAGACTATTCAAACACACCCAGCAAGGGTCCCCTGAAAAAGCCACCTTCCCGACAACCCTGGAAATTTTCAGGAATCCCCTATCAATCCCTAGGCCCTTTAAAAGTTGAATTATGTTGCATCTTCTGGTGGTTAATATCCTTATATGCAAAGAAAATGCAAGAAGTACAAAGCAATAATGTGATGCCAGCCCTTTTATCTAGATATGCAAAGTATATGATTTAATGACCTAATAAAAGCAAATTATCCTAACAAAAGCAAATTATAAGGGGAAAAGATATATAATTCTAAATTAGATGGATCAAGCACTGGTTTTTACCCCTCTCCCATGGCATACTGAAGGTGCACCATGTTAGCCACCACATGTCCAACTTGATACTCATCTGAGCTACCACTGGATGTATTTCTTTCAAACTGTCGAGAGAAAATATCTTTTGCATCTTTGTAGTAAGCATCATCGGTTATACTTTCGACGACTTCTCTTGATTTTGGAGGATTAAAATGCCCATCTTCCCAAGTCAAAATCCTGTCATGAAGAAAAAAATACAGATCTCAAACTAAGCATTTAGACAGATACTGGCAAACAGTAATGTACATACTCTTTTAGAAGTGATAGTGATGAATAAAGAAATTAATAAAGAAAAGGCTGTTAGGCATGGCAGGGCCACTTAAGCATGCAATAGATCAATGTGAGGAGGGATGAAAACAATTATACAAGCACATGTATTAATTCACCCCCCACTTTACTATTAACATTCGTATGCATGCATCATCAAGATCCTTACAACTGATCACATATTGACGACTAACAACTTGTACAAATTATTCTGAAACACCTCATTATCATATTATAATTTGAGAAAATGAGTTATACTTCAGATACGATTTAATGGTTCCAGCATATTCAACCTACAGCCTTTGATAGGCATACACAATTGCATTCTAAGAATCTTCTAATAATGACCTAAAAGCTATTTTTCTCTCCATAGATTAACATCATACAAGGCCACAACATGATATAACCTTAACCATCCTAGAACCCCAAAATGCTCTGCTGTTCTGATGAATCTTAAGCAATGATATCTTTCATGATGATGGATGTATAAGCTGAAAAGTGAAAACTATGCCAGAATCAAGAGATGTTAGACATCAGTGTTCTATGCACACAGTGTTCAATGCACTCAAATTCATAAATAACACAGCTTTACCAGAAATTAAAGCTAACAGGTGAAAATTAGACAAAATAAAATCAGTTAGATCTCAAAAGAAACAAACACCAGTGGAGAAATTGTTAGGCAAGAGCAACTTACATTTGGCTCCCATGGCTAAGATTCCATAGTACCGCATAATTCCAAACTGAATTAGTGCAAAGACTTTCCAACAACTGCCTCAAAGCAGTAGTTCCCATTCGTTGACTTTCCAAGAAATACACAAATGTCTCTATTACATATAACAAATTTCGCCAAATTATATCCTAAACACTTCACTAGCTGCCTCGATAAGAACCTCTTCCAGCTTGTTTTATCCGCAAACCCGCCCTTCGTTTTATCGGTGGCCCCTTGGAATTGAGCATTAAAAGTACCATCGCTAATATAAGATAAACCTACGAACTCCTGATCACTAATTTATGCTTATATTAGAACACTTGAACAAGGCAAAACAGAAAATTCAACTTGATTTTGGCGATCACTCGGTGCAAGTAATCCATGAAATAAACTATAATCAGAGAAAGACCTTAAAAGAACTCCCTCTGCTACTATCAGTTTTAGGTTCAAAGGGAAAATTAAGCGATTAAGGTAAAGTTGAACGATCTCTGCGATAATGGCAATACTCAAACCAGTTATCTTCGCAAACACTAAAATTATCAACTTAGACCACAATCTCTACGTGATTGAAGGAGAACTGCAGACAGGAAGCACGATTTTGACAAATGAATCACTCACTTACACTGCAAGCCACAAAAAACGAACAGGAAATCAGCTAATTGCAGGGCACTCGTGTTTGGTTGCGGAGAAAATGACCAGCAAAAAATAGAAAAATTCTGTTTTCCACTGACAGTCATTTTCTTGGCAGCCAAACAGTGGAAAAGAAAGAAAAAATGAAAATTAAAAAATCCTACTTACAAAGTATTCAAAGTGGAGGGAGGGTTAGTGATATTGGCAGTGTTCAAATTCGCTGGATTCCATTATCTCCGATGTCTCCTTCGTGAGGATTAACGGGGAAAAGAAAAGAGAAACAGGAGGAGTGGACAGATTTTGCTTTGCTTTTCCTCTCTTTTCACACTTCTTCCATGGACTGAAGGTGAAGGAGCCCACCTTAATATAACACCTTCGCCACCAGTAACCAGTCACTTTACTTTATTTCTGAATTTCAATAACTTAATAATTCCCTTCAGATTCGGGGCCCACAGCTCAATGGAACTTTTTGTTTTCCTTTAAATTAAAGGAAGGGTAATTAACTCTTTTGTGTCCGAATTTGTTATTAGAAATTATTGTCCCGTTTCAATTATTTGATAAAATTATTAATTTATTCATGAAGGTTAGTTCTATTAAGTATTTGAAATTTTTCCATCTACAAAGGTTTATTTTTACTTTAAATGAAAGATTCAATAGTAATTTTAGGATATGTTATTTCCTTCAATATATTTATTACAAGTTAATTAAGGTTTGTAATCGAATATAGTAATAGAATTACTAGCCGTATTATGATCGGATAAGGTACGATTTACATCTTTAACCACTTGCTTTTAGGTATCTGTTATATTGAACAAATTTAATTGCAGCTTATGAGTAGAAAAAGAAAAACTTAAAGAAATGAATAGTTAATCACCTTAAAAGAAAAAAATATATATATGACTAGAAAGAAACAGGAAAATATAAATTTCATATATTGAATTTGTTATGTAAAATTAACTGTTTTGATAATTTTTAATAGTATTTAGTTGTTAGTTGTTTTACAATCTGTTGGGTAACAGTGTTGCAGAGAGCTTTTAGTTTTTAACCAGAATCAAAATAGATTATTTTGTAACTAATATTTGTAATAATTGTCCAGGGTTAGGAATGTTTGATCAAACGTTAAACGTTTAGCGTTTTAAATTTTATTTTTTGACACTTATCTAATTATTTTTTTCCTCTATTCTTAAAGCTTACAATTCTAATGTATTTTTTTATCATTTTAATTTTAACAATTAATCGAACATCTATTTTTACGAAACACTTCTACTTTAAATCACTATATAAACAACTAACGGCTAATAATTAACATCTAACGGCTAAAATCTCTTAATAACTACATAATCTCTTAATAATTTTCATCAAATATTAAAATCTAAATATTATATCAATATAAAATATTACTTTAATTTTTAAAAGCTCAAATGTTATATTATAGAACACATTTTGACTAGCTAATTAAAAAAAGCTGGAGAACACGGGATTAATAAGTGCAAATACCGGCGGCATCAAAAGCCAACAAATGGATTTGGGCCAACCAGCAATGATATTTAAATCCCAAATGAATATTGTATGTTTGGAAATCGAATATTAGCTGAAGACGCTTCCGAAAATAATATTAAAAATCAAAATTCAAATGACTTCTAATGGAGTCGAGAATTTATGCTCTGTTTGGATAAAGAGAGGAGAGAAAATGTCGAGGTAAAATATGTAAGGAAAGTTATTTTACTATGTTTCGAAAGTGATAAAAAATTTGAAAGGAGTGAAAGTTTATACCAAAATCACTCTGCGGCCAATAAAAGTTAAATCCCTCTGGAATGGAGAGAAAATGATTAAAAAAGGCAGAAAATGTGTACTATTCACTTTAAATTTACAAAACACCTATAAATTAGTTTAGCAACCCATGTCATAAGGATTAAAGTTGATAGGTTTTGATAAAAATAATGCTCTTTAAAAAATTATTTTCTAATCTAATGCTAATTAAAATTATTTATTAATTTAATATTTGACGTGCCATAAAAAGAGAGTGTTGCATTGAAACTATCAATTGAAACGATAGTTTCAATATAATAGAAAATGTAATTCATATCGACAAACAGTCAATAAAAATTAATTATATGAATAAACAATCATTTTTATTTTGTATTGATACCATCAATTCAATTAGTAGTTTTAATACCAAATGAAAACTTTAAATTGTTAATTTATATTTTAATAAAATATACAATTTGTTATATGATTTTAGTGCAACTATGAGATACGACCACTAGTTATAAAAAATAGACATGAGAATATTGTTGCACCAGATTAACTAACCATGTCAATGAAAATATTTTTTATTTTCTCAAAGTATTTTTTCACCAAAACACATCATTTTGTGGTTTTGATTCAAAAATATTTCAAGTTAAATAATAACAAAAATTTTCTTTCACGGTTACAAATTACCAAGAGTAAGAAAGTGTTTCGAGTTGAAATTGTATTATGTTAAAAATGTGTTTATAATTAATACATGAAAAATTAATTATATTAATATTTGTCCATATGTCTTTATATACCATATCTTAGAGACCTCCTATTACAACGTGCCACGTCTTGGAGGTCTCCTTTTACTATGTTTGTCCAAGAAAAAATAATTATATTAATATTTGTCCATATGTCTGCGTCTTGTTTAATGCCTTGATATTTTTCTCCATATATTAGAAACATACAATAAAAATATTATACTATAGATATTCATTGCATCCAAAAAAAAAATAAAAATATATATACTATAAATATATTAAAATCATATACTAAAAACATACAATAAAAATTTAATATAAATATTTCCAACATCTAGAAAACAACCTCTAAAATATTATACTAGAATATTAACAACATTTAGAAATATGTTGTACTTGCGTAAGAAAATCACCAGATGATATGTCGATTTTAGTGAAAAAATATTTTAAGTAAATAAATATTTTTTTTTATTGAAACCATTAGTTTACATAGTTGGCTCTTAATAAAATGGTATTCTCGCATGTATTTTTTGTTAACTAGTGGTGTGTTTTAGTGAGAATACAAATTGACAACTTAAAATTTTTTTTTTTTTTTGAAATCACTAATTAAATTAATGGTTTCAATATAAAATAAAAATTAATACGAATTACTTTTTTGATTGCATTAAAGCAACCAATTCAATTGATAATTTCAATGCAACATTCTCTTTCTCCATATCAGGACAAACATTAAATTGGTAAATAATTATGATTTGATATTAAATTAAGAAATAATTTTTTAAAGAGTATTATTTTTGTGAAAACCTCTTAAAGTTGAGCAGTAACTATTAGTGAAAAGAACATTTTAATAATTATTAAAAAAGCAACCAATTATATTTCTTTCTCTTTCGAAATAATAAAATATTATTTAAAGTTTTTAAACTAGTATATTATTTAATAATTACTAAGGATAAAATTATAAATTAACCATGAAGTCATTTTCTTTCCTCCATTCTATTTTCTTTCAAATCCAAACATAAGGTGGAAAATAAGACAAGAAAATAAGTAATCCTCCCTTATTTTACTTCTTCCTACATTTTCTTTCATCTCTTTCCCAAATATAGTGCTAGAGATTGTTAATTAATATACTTTTATAGATCAAAATTCAAATAATAATCTAAATGTTAGTATTAATTCAAATCTTGATGCTGCCATCGTGTACTTCTAATGAAAGAAATATAGGTGGCATTCAAATACGTACCAAATATTCAATGAATTTTTTTTTTTTTTTTTTGAAGAGTTAAAAATTTGAGATAGTCTTTAGTATATTGTCAATTCAATTTATTTATTTTTAAACAATAATTAAAGTGGAATCAGTCCATAAATCTCTGAACAGTGACTTTTGCCTAAAATTATTTCCATACTTTTGGTACCAAAAGTGGAGGAGAGAATATTAATATGTGAAAATGAAAATTCATATCAACTTACTGTATGATTGTTGTTTTCTTTTGAGATTCAACTGCCCAAAAAAAATATTATGGACTACAGAAAAAGGGAACAGTTTTTGCAATTACTTATCAAATTTATATGGATTTTTGTATAAAATAGTTGAATAACAGAAAAATAAGCATTAGCCTATCACCTCAGGAGGTTACTTCATTGTAAACTAAGAAAATGGATTTTAAAATAAATTAATCAAAATTATTATTATTTTTTTGTGTGCTTTTCGTGGAAAATTACAGTAAACTTGATGCTTACTTAAATGGCAAGTAATAAAATTGACCAAGAAAAAAAAATTAAAAAAAAAAAACTGGTATTTTGGCAGGTACAATAATAGCCATTGAAAGCAAGCATCTTTGACTTGGTTTGCATTATGAAATATTAAAATGGTGCAACTTGCTCTTATCAATCAAATTCAAAGTCTAATTATAATAAGAAGAGTCCTGATGCAATGAAACACAGCTTTCTAACACCAAACCATATAAGGGCTGAAACATTGTTTGTTAAAATCCTAAAATCTTATTACGAAAAAACTCAATGGAAAAAAAATCCTAGTGAAAAATAAAGAGTACAGTATTCTTTGTGTTTTAAAAGTTTTTCTCCTCCTGATGAAGACATCACCACTTATCTTTTCATTTAGAGTATTATTCCTTCAGAGAATATAATATATTTTAATATTATGTTCTATAATATTATGGATCATACTTTTTATACAAGCTGACTGTATATATTTTATACATATCAAAATATTAATTTCAATTATACACATTACTTGCTTGCTTCATAAATTGTGATGACCTTCATCAATTATTATGAGTATAATGATCCTTCATATATATACTCAATATGGTATTATGGTACTTCAGGATATAATATTTTCATTATTGCAAAAAGATATAATACTTAAGGACTGAAAAGTTTTTTTTTTATCATTTTTAGAGGTCGAAATTAGTTCTTTATCTCGTTAATGACCTTACAATTTTAATTTTATTAATGAATGAGTTTTATCCATATTCAATCATTCCAATTCTTTGGATTATATGTATTGATTAATGGACATAAATTTCACTTATAAAATGTTTGCATTCTTTCATTTCTAATTCTTTTTTTGAATATTTCACTGCGTTTCAAAGCTCTACTGAAATTTAATGAGATTTATATTATCAACATACACAGTAATAACAACAAATTCAGATTTGACATTTTTATAAAAACACGTTGTCAAATTGGATAATTTATATAGCATTCCTTTGTCATATATATATTGAGGTGACTATACTATATGCGTCTAAATTGCCTTAATCTATACTAAACTCTTTTATAAACTTCAAGCATTTTAAATCCATCGGGGACTTTTATATATTTCATCAAAGAACAATAGAAACACGATGAATCATGTCATATATTTGTTTTTCATTATAGATAACATGATATATGCTCATCCATATCTTTAAGACAATTATACCACTAAATTTTCTTAATTCGTATAGATATTTTTATAATTCACTTTAATATATTCTTGAGGGTTTCAATTTGTATATTTCAAGCATGTTTTAATCCTTCAAGAATTGTTATTATCAAGTAATTCATATAGAGCTCTATAATTTCTCAAGAATTTGAATTTTGTATTTCAAGAAACTTAAATCCTTCAGGAATTTTCATATAAATATCTATATCAATAAACCAAAAAAAATAGTTATCCCCTATTTAACCAATTTCAACAAAAAAGCATTGTAGAAGTTGATTAACAAATTCATATAATTTGCTTAGAGCTTCGTGCAAAATAGCATAATTTCATGTTGATAACATATAAAATGAAGAAAATATAAAGAATATAGAAAGAGTAGAGAGAAAGAGAATTCTTGTATTAAAATTTAGTTACCTAATTCAAAAGATTAAAGAACTATTTATATGATACAAAATATGATCTAAAAGACAATTTTGCACATCAAGAGATGTCGTCCTTCATCTTAGAAGATATAACCTTACAAACTAAAGGATATAATCATTTATCTTAAAGGGTATAATCTTTTATTTCAAATGACATCATTTTTGGAAAATAAATAATATTTTTTAATAAATTTAATGGATATCCATTATATTATATAGTTATAATAATATTAACTAACTTTTTCATGAGTTAAGTGGCTTATTGGACTGGCCAATGACAATGAAATTGACGTAAGAATTGGATTGGGCCGACAATTTTGCATTTCAACATACAAGGATTTTACTTATTTAATTTAATCAGTTTCATCAATGATATTGTAAATAATTTACATTAGTCAACTATTTTCATATCAATCCAAGTGCAATAAGATTAAGAGTCTCTTCGGTAATATAAACGGTTACAATAACTGTTAACTGTTTTAATAGTTATTAATTATTTTAATAGTTGTTAACTGGTAGATGTTAGTGGTTAGTTGCTATTAACTATTTAAATAATGGTGAAAAGCGAAAATGTTCAATAAATACAATAATTTGACTGAAAATAAATTTAAAATGATAAAAAAATATATAAAAATATTCAACTAGATTTTTCAATTAAATTCATTATAAAAAAATAATTTCACTGTACTTAAATTTTCAAAATTTAAAAGAGCAAAAATTGAATAGTTTATTATTTTATAAATAAAATGGAAAATTTTTAACATTTTAGGGATCAAAATTTTTAATTTTTAATTGAGTTTAAAAATAAATATATAAATAATATTTTTTTACTATGAAATATATGTAAGCCAAATATAAAGATAATAAGCATGTAATGTGATGATAACAGAAGGATTTTAAATTAAGGATAAAAATAATGTTGTATAAAAAAATTTAGTAAAAAGTGTGAAATATAAACGTTAGGTTAGATAACTTTTTAGAAACACTCATCGAGTTACCGAATACAATAATTTAGAGAAATAACGTTTTACTCTTTAAAAAAAAAAAAAAGAGAAATAATATTTGAAGTAGTTCAAAACATTAAAAATCACTTTAAAGAGAAATTTGAAATCATTTCTTTTTTTAAAAAAAAAGAAAAGTATTTTCAAACATTAACAAATTTATTATCACTTTAAAATCGTAAGTTCATTAAATCATCAAGCATCGGTGGTTATGATTACTAATCATCATTAATCAATATCAATTATATGCCACTACTGGGTACCTGCAATTATTACCATTTATCAATTTTTTTTCTGATGTTTAATAATTAAAATTTTTGGCATTGTAATTAATTCTATTGGCTAAAAAATTCAAATAAAAAACTATCACTAACAAAAAACAATTACACATCTAAAATTGACTGCTAACTTATCAAAAGGGAAAAAAAAAAAAAAAGAAAGAGTGATCGCTAAACTTGAACATAATTAAAAATGTCGGAAATCCAACAATACTTATCACCACATGGAAGGTGATAACCCAACGACGTTCTTCTCATTGGTTGGATTCTGAAAGTTCTGTTATCAAGTAGGGTTGGGTTGACATCATAGATAAAACAAAATTTCACATTGTACACGTGGCAAAACCATATATATTTGACATCCAAAGCTAAGCGAATATTATAAAATTAACGCTGACGTATGTACAGTTGAATTAGGCTGGATATGTATAAAATAAAAGAAATTGATTTAAAAGTCAATCATGAAACAAATTTTATCCACAAGATTTGAATAAAAAACGAGAATAAGTCAATAAGAGAGGGACGTATGAACTACTTCTCCTTCCACCAGCTTAAACCAAGAAATCATATATTAATACAAATTTATTTCAGCCTAATTTATTATATTAATAAGAAAGGAACGTGTGAATCACAACAAAATTATCTCTAACAATAATATATCAATATATTAATACAAATTTAATTTTTATTATTAATAAGTAATTTACAAGTTTACAGATATTTTTTTAAAAAAGCAAGGTATTTACACGCTTAGAATACGCTATACTAAGAGTATATTTAGAACAAATAAATTTCATAAAATTTTGTGGAATTTATTTGAAATCTAAAATTTTGTGTTTGAAACAAAAAAAAAATATGAATTTAAATTTTATGAATTGAATTCCGTTGAATTAGATTATTTTAGTTTAAATCTTATTAAAATTGTTAACATTTGCAAATGAATTTTATATATTAACCCACTAAATTTATATTAACTAAATTGCCCGTTCACCTCAAATATTATTGACTAAACTACCTCCATTTATTTTTTTTCAATATTTTTTTAAGTAGTATGAAATTACTATTGTACATGACTAATCGAAATGAATTTATAATTTTGAATATATTTTAATCTATTAATAAAAATAAAATTTAAACATTTGCAAAATTTAAAATTTTAAAATTTAATTAATTAATTATGGTGGAATATGAGTAATTTATACATAGTAGTATTTTTGTTAAATTGTTATGTCAATGTTATTTTAAGAAATAAAAATAAATAAATTTTTATCTAAAAATTGTTCTAAACATAATTTTATGAAATTTCAAAATTGAATTTTTTATTTTAAATTGTAGCATATCAATCAGACAAATTCATTTGTAAATGAATTTCACTTGGAATTCATTTACAAATCAATTCTGCAATCATGGTTCATTTATTTCAAACAGTACCTAAATCAATAATATATTAATATTTCACGTAAATATACAATCATTCATAATAAATCATAAACATAACATAAAATTTAAATTTTTTATTTCAATAACACAAAAATAATTAAAAAATACACTTCATTTTGAATTAATAATTAAAAAATATCTTTATTGATTAACTTAGTATATGGAGTAGTTTTAGTTAAAGGCTTCATAGGATACTTAAAAAAAACATATTTCAATTAAGAATGAAAATTTTACTTAACCGGATGGTTACTTGATAAGATTCTATCTAATTTTGCCGAATTTGGATAGTGAATAAATGAGTTTGAGATGGATTCAAATCGTATTTTTACTACCTTATCGAGTTTGAATTTGGTTCAAAAACTTGAGTATTTTCTGCTGTTATCTGTTTAATTAATATTTTAAAAATATTTAAAATAATTATTTTTATAAAGAAATTATATATATATATATATATA